>PNEQ01001205.1:57133-86065 GCA_003012365.1 Medauroidea extradentata
GATAGTTTTACGTATAATGATTATAGTTTTTAAGAGGGATAATTGCCCGCCGGTCTGGCGACAATCAAGGATTTTGTTTTGTAGTTTTCCTATATTGACTTTCAAAAAGTGTAAATTTCAATTGAAGAATTCAGCGCTTATATTTATATACCACGCCCTCGTAAGACAATGAAACAAGCTTGCACAAAAATGTCTTCACAACAATTTCCGGTCCCTGCCAATAGGAGCTGTAGCCAACGAAATAATGACATGTTCTCTAATGTGTGTAGTCTTGTGAAGCCCAGCCTGGAGGTCAAATATATCGCATGCTAGCAGGTTTTCTAGATATGACGTGAGTATAGAGCAACGGTAGAATGCCAGGGCGGAAGGTAAATGTGAGTATCGCTAGAAAACACGGCGGTGAAATTCAACGCCCTTCACGCTCCCAGAGGGCTTCAAGTTTAGTCGCTAGTCGTGCGTGATCTTAGTACCGCCTGGTCACAGCACCTCAACCAATGACTGGAGGACTCAGTCGTATGATGACTCTTTCTCTGTGGTCGTCTGACCAGAGCAGTGCACGATAAAAGCAGCACTGACATCAGAGGTGACGTGGCAGAAAGTCTGATCACGTTACGTGGTTCACAAACCTGACACGCCTTGCGCTAGTGTTTCACTGCAGCCAAGCGTTTATCGTTTCAACGATATCAAATAACTACATATTTTCTGCTTTCAAAGTATTTTCTAATTTCAAGCAATCAAATACAACTAAACTATTCACGGTAACATGATCACTTTTGAAAACCATTATGTCAGGAAAAAATATTAATGATTGTATTTTATTCTGACTTCCAACGTTAAGTTTCTAACATGGATAAATATATACATAGCGTTAAAATAACTTCTAAATGGCTGAATATAAAAACCTGTAATTACAGTGAATAGCCGTACAGTTAGATGTGAGTGTATTTCACGGATATATTCTAGGTCAGCTTGAACTTCACTGTCACTTCTGTGGTTGGACTGCAGTCATCTTTACACGCTCTTCATCTGTACTCAAGCAGTCAACAGCTGTTCATGAGCTGCTCGCTGGCTCAGTGGTATGGTAAGGTATATTTTTGTTATTGGCTCAGAGACTTCTAGAGGATGTCAAATAAGTAGGGCTAGGAATATTTCGCGAGTTCAACGACCAACATGCTGGAATCCATTATCCTGTGTATACCGAAGCCCTACCTCTTGTCCAATACCTGCTACTCATTCAGACATCAGACAATGAACGAATAGACGGGGCTCGAGTATGCACAGGACATTGGATTCTAGCATGCAGGTCATTGAACTCGCGAATTTTCCCTAGCCCTACAAATAAGTCAAGGGCCAGTTGCGAAAGTAACACGAATTAATAGTTGCTGAAATTCTAGCGTGTACGTAAAAGAAAATGCGAATTTTTCAGGTCCCTAGCCAGTAGCCAATAAGGAAATAATTCGTACTGCTAGAATTCGATAGATACATGGAAATGTTGCGAATGTATTTACGAAGGCGTAACATTTCAAACTCCTGTACACGTTAATTACGTTCGCGATTGCTAAACTCGTACTGAAACCGAAACTGTTTCTTGAGGATCAATGGCAGATCGGTGTGAGAAAACTGACTGCCGCACTACCTTATTGTCAGATGTCTGACACTCGCTGTAGCAGCAACCAATGAACAAATAGCTAGGGACCCCCTTGTTTTTCGCGAAAAGAATTTTGCCTCACTTTTTGGTGTCTTACGTGCACATCTGCAGTTCTGCTTCGTGGTTTGTGATTGGATATTTTAGCTGTCGAGCCTTGAGATTCTACCGGCAAATCATAGACGTGTGGTGTTGCAGGAAAGTTTTTGTAATTGGCTCAGTCAAATGAGATACGGCTCTTCACACAGACACACTGCCAATAACCACGAAGCATAGTTGCAGATGTGCACGTAAGGTACTGAACAAACTGGGACAAAATTATTTTCGCGAAAAAACAGGGTCCCTACAAATAGCTGTGAAGAGGAGTGAAGAGGTTTTGGTCAGCGCTTAACATCGAGGTCTTTAGCGCTGGTGAGGGGTGACATGATATAAGTTTGGAGCAGCGCCGGAATGAATGGGCGGGGGAAACGGGAGATCCCCGAGAAAACCCGCTGACCAGCGGCATCGTCCGGCACGATTCCCACATGCGAAAATCCGGGGACCGACCCCGCCGGGAATCGAGCAAGGATCGCCTTGGTGGGAGGCGAGAGGTCTGACGTCTTTTTTTATTTATTTATTTTTTATTTATTTATTTATTAATGTTTGATACAATGGCAAGGCTATCGCCTCGCCACTGCACCAAACATTCCCCCCTTTAAGTGAGTCTATGTCATATAATCCCCAGTGACTTTTTGCTTCGTGTAAGTGACGTAATTGGACGTTGGCGTGTGGCAGACATACAAGACGAACACAAACACCCAGTCCTGAACCCGAGGAAGTGACTGTAAATGCTACCTCCCCGGACAGGAATCGAACCCGGGACCCTTGACCTAGCAGCCAGGAGCGCTAACCACTGAGCCAAGCGGTCGGACACCTCCAGTGAGTGGCCAGCTGCACATTTGACAAGGTGGCTCAGGAGTCTGGGAGTGTTATCATGCAATTTTGCTATTAGCTCAGAAATCTCAAGAAACAAGTTATCAAATGGGAGTCGGGAGATGTCGATGCATAAAGACAAACTACCAATAACCTATGTTCGTGTAAGCCATTGAAACAAGCTGGAGCAAAGTATTTTTCCACGAAATTCGAGGTTCCTTATAATAAGACATAAATCTAAAGGCGTTCATGAAAAGCAACCAGCTGGATTTAGGTAGGTAAATTTGCTCAGTCACGTGTCAGCTAGTCTCGAACACCAGGTCACGTCTAACCCTTGCAAACCACTCAGAATTTTAAGGTCTCGTAAATTTGAAATAAGTATAAACATGTTATATACATTTGTTAAATATTTCACTAAACGCGATGACAGCAGAAAACATTTTATACGTTCTTTAATTTATATTTCTTATAAACTAAATTTATTTTATGCTTCTTTATTAGATAATCTGATCACTGTGTTTACAATTTCAAGTTGTTGTAGTGTTCGTTATGTCTACAGTTTAGAAATTGTTTCCGCGCCATTTTACGTGTTTCGTCTGCACTTGAGTAGCGTTAACCATGCATCTATAGGGCCACGAGAGTTTTGCCCAACTTTGTTTCAGTGTCTTACGTGCACATCTGCAGTTGTGTTTTGTAGTTACTGGCAACGTGTGTTCGTGAAGTGACGTCATTCATTTGACTGTGACAATAAGAATAAGGTTAATGCAACACCCAAAAGTCTGTGATTTGCCGATAGAACCTTAAGACACGTGAGAGTTAAAACCATCCAATCACTGACTATGAAGCAGAACTACAGATGTGGAGGTAAGGTACTGAAACAAACTGGGGCAAAATTATTTTCGCGAAAAGTTCATGGCGCTAAGCCACGTCCGCTGTTCGATTTCTTCCGGTCTCAAATCCAACATAATGTTTTTTTTTTTTATGAAGGCTTAATGGTTGTATTAGGCATATACGAACCCTACATGCCAGTGGAGCATCAATATCATTTGTATGTAGCCTATTTATCTTCATGTAACCGAACATTGGACTTGGCCTCAACCCAGAAGGCGAGATACTTACGACTCCGGACACGAAAGCCTACTATCAAGAATCAAGGTAGTTTAAGAAAAACTTCGACACGTATTAGCGGTTCGGTCAGTTACCAGCAAAAGTGACCTTGGTCAATCGACATTATACAAAGGATAAGAAGGGATGCTTAACCAGTAGCGTATCTCGTAATATGTAACAAATTGAAAAAAAAAATGGTAAAAGTATTAAATGACCTAACTATTATAAAATAGATATTTTTTTATTCATTGGGATGTCCTTTACTTTGAAGTGAAGATATTTTGGTCAGCACTTAAGATCTTGGTCTTTAGCGCTGGTAAAAGGTGATGTGATTATGGAGCAGAGCCGGAATGAAGGGGCGAGGGAAGAGCGATAACCCCGAGGAAACACAACGACCAATGGCATCGTCTTATATAATTCAAACATGTGAAAATCCTAGGACCGGCCCCGCTGGGAACGAACCCGAATCCCCTTGGTGGGAGGCGAGTACTCTAACCACTGCACCATCCCGCATCCCCTCCTTGACTTTGACATATGGACCTGTTACTATGGTAAATTGTTTTCTGAGTTTTGTTTTCTTACTTATTTATAAAGTGTGCAGTCATTGCATAAAATTAATATGTTGACTATGGCCGAGGGATTGGGGGGGGGGGGGGGTTTATCGAATTTTTAATCAGAATTGTTTACATGCATGCTGCGAGATTAAAATAATGAGGTGTTTAATTACAGGTGTTATTAAGTTCGTGTTGTTGGAAAACCATTTATTCAATGGCATTACATTCAAATGCCTAACTCAGTACAATATTTTATTGATCATACAAAATGTATGTCCAACATTTTTATAGCCAATCTAGTATTATTTCATTTCAGTTTTAATTTATTCTGGCTACATTGTGAATTCTGGTTCCGTTAACCCTCTGTGGATCCGCCCACATTTCAGCAAACTTCGCCGCTGCTAAATGCAAGTAATGAAGCATATATAGTTGTATTTAAGTAGGGCCTAGGAGTGTGATGAAAAACAAGAGTTGAAAATGTCAATACACATGTTGATATATGTAAAATACAGTAGGTACAAATTGACAATATCCCTAGATAAGTACAGCAAAGATAAAGTAAAACAGTTTCCCGAAACTTTGAACCTGGCGCGCGGGATCATGTGGTCGCATCACGTGACGAGTACAGGAGGCTCGTGATTGGCCGAACACCTGTCGACGCAACGCCACCGATTGGCCGTCTCCGTGGGCAACCCGCGTGTTGACGATTGGCCCGCCTGCTGACTCAGTTCGCCATAGCTCATCTATAGCTCGAGTGAGAGGTTAGACGTGCGTCGCGTGAAGAGTTGGCCTGGATCGTGGCGTGTTGAAGATGTTGTAACGGACCGGCGGCCATTCTACAAGAGTATAAAAAACAGTGCTAAGCGTGTAGCTCGTGGCAGACATGAGGTGGTACCAGCCCGCCTTGCTGGTTGCCTGGTATGCGGTGTTGTTGACCAGCCCAGGTGAGTGTCGACATGTCTGCCTCCCACCTCCCTCTTTGTTTACACAACTACAGCGCCACACCTGCTGACGCTGCGGCCTCATTCCTTGTACTTCTAGAATATGTGCTTTCCTCTTGTGATCATCCACAACGGTTACGATTTAAGCCTGTCAAACACCCGCAAGTTCTTCTTTACAACAATACCTCGTTCTCGCAGGTGTTTTATTTTTCAGTGTTTGCTAAGGTGTCACGTGTATCAAGACGTTTCTTACGGGTTAATGCTGTCTGGTTTGGTTTATGCATGTAGAAAATAGAACACGCAGTGCATCAGTACTTTGTTTACGAGCAAGGCTGAAGTCTGTAGTGCGTTACACGACTGAAACAAGCAGATACATTACTATTCACCTGACAAGTTACACGAGAACGTGAGAGAGGCGTGAACAATCAGTGTTGCCACATTGTCAACGCAGAGTTGATTTTCCCCTAAACTGTCAGGTGTATCTAGAGGGGAGCTAGAGGTGGCCTAGCCACCACTAGACAATTATTCCTTCTAAAATATCTCGCATGGAGAAAGGGCCTTTAGCCCACCCTGGCCTACAGTATAATGTTCAGTACTCCCAATTGTATATAATAGAAAATAATTCAAGTTAGCAGTATATTTTTAGAGATCCGGGTTAGAATCGCAACCAAGTCATATAGTTGGGTATTATTTATTAATATTGCTCTTTAGGTCGTTTTGGCTCAAGGCTTCTGGTGTGCGCCTATTGAGGTCATTTCATCGTAGCGTCATCGCCCTTAAAAAAACTATAGGTGAGGGGGATAGTAAATATGAATTTCGACAGTTTTGTAATCACAGTTTTTAGCTTACAATATGAAGAAAAGGAGTTGGGAAGGACGCACAGTAACGTACATATTAATATATGTATGTGTGCATGCTACGTAAACAATTAAATGATAAGACATTGTACACACAAACAGTAGTTGTGCCGGAAGGTATGTTTCATTGCCTACATGCCTCTCTATACAATCATAATTTTAGCAAACAATTTTAAATTAATCAAACAAGATTATGTTAATATCTTATATCTTTTTAAGACATTCACAAAGTATATTCCTGTCAGTATAAAGTTTTTTTTTTTTGCGGGGGGTGAGGGTGTCGCGGAAGTAGTGGGGGTTCATGACCTTCATGAACCTCTCTCCGTACCTTTCACGATCTGTACGAATTTATTTATGGACTGTACTGCTGAAACCGTCATGTTACTTACCTTATATGAAGCTGAAACTGACATTACTTATTTTGTAAAGTAGTTTTATTTTAATTGGATCCTCCCCTCCCCTACGTTTCCTCATAACTTACGTTTAAGATATTTTTTATTGGAACGCGAAAGCTTAAATTATTCAGTGTAAAAACAATAATTTGCGTGAATTTGCGCTGTATCAGTACAAGTGAATCTAGGCCTACTAAAACTAATTACAGCATCGTGAGAAAGTTTAATTTTTTAGTTGTTAGCAGAGCCCAATTAAGTTCAATTTCATTATTTTCTTTAAACGTACACATTTGTAAAATTATTTTTGGCAATAAGTATTTACGTGAAGGATCAATGTGACTTAAAAAAATTTTCAGCCGTAATTATTTTGTCAGCCTGCCCAATTATACCAATCGGATGGAAAACACTGCAAAATTATTGTATTTAATACTAGTTGAGATCATGTACGTTGGGGTACAGTGAAATGTGCTTGTTAGAGACTTAATGCAATTACAATAGCTTCCTGTACTAATTACGGCCACTCTCGCCAATTAAGGGACCTACTTTCGTTGAGTCCTGCTCAAGGCTAATCATTTAAATGAGACTGGACAGAAGTCGAGCGTACTGTACAGTACGTGTAGGAACGGACGCTGCAGTCACTTAATAAGTATTTTTTAAGGACCCATCCAAATAGCCTACCAACGGCTGCAATTAATGCAGCATTTACTGATTTTTTGTATAGTTGTGTTGCATTCACTCTGCACCAACGAAGACTGAGCGTGGTGTTTTAATTACTGCTATAAAAATGTTTATTGAAACTGACATGAAACCGAAAGTTGATATAGAAGAACTGAAAAAGATCAGCCCTAAAACATAATTTTTTTCGCCACCTTTGTGAGCAGTCAACATGATAGTGGGATCGTGTTTCGAGTGAATTGTCTTCCGCTAGTTTAAAAAAAAATTTCCAAGCTCTTCGAAAGAGCTAAAAATGACTTTTTCGCGTTGCTGTAGATGAGAAAATATCAAACGTATTTGTACCACAAAATCATAGAAAATTGCATACATACTTTTCAACAAATAAAATAACAGGGTCATTACTTGCAGTCCCGTTGATAAACTGTTTCGATAAACTGTTTCCACGAAAACACTGCACACTAGTTTAATCTTTCGCACCTGTAGGTGATGACGTGTTATATCCGAATTATCGCCTTCACCGTTTCCATGTCAAAAAAAAAAATGCTAGCGTCCACTAACTCTTACGAGTCCTCGCGATTCCTGGTACCGATCGCGCCCGTTATAGTTGAAGTCCAGTAGGACGCTTGTACCTTAAGGGTGTTCTGTTGTGTTTTTTTTTATTTTAGCATATGGCCCGTATGAACTAATTTCAGTGTAGATTATTTGTTCGAGTAAGTCACCTGGTTTTTGTTATTACCATGTTCCCGTAACTTGCAAAATCTTACTTTGACATGCCGCAATAGGAAAACTATGAGCTCTAAAAAAAATTACAAGTGGAAAATATAGTCACAAGTAACGTCAATAAAACGAACACTTTGCCATGAAAATATAAAATTATGAATATTTACCACGTGAACACCCTTAAGGTGGCCGCCTGCCTGATTGTAAACAGCGTGATAGCAGAACTTTTTTTTTTTTTAAAGAAACTTCTCAACGTGTTTCTAATGTGTTCATTTACGAAAATAACAAACTGTTCAAACAAACGATATCGGAAAGGTAGTTACAAAATATCAACGTTAGTTAGAAATATTATTTCAGAGCCCCTCAAAATGGCTAAACACGTCTTTTTCAATCTATTATATCTTAACAACCACTTACGGGATTTCTCGTGTTAGAAAGGTGTATTGGACTTTATTTAAAACTTTCGACCAATAAAAATGTATGGTCACCACTGAATGTGTCATTCCAGTGAGTGTTTTACGATACCACTGCTCGCCGTTTCATTGTCTTGCGGTAGAGGCGATACCGCACCAGATGACCCGGTCAACATCGCCCTTGGCGGGTGCCTTAAGGCCTTGTTACGGAGTTTTGCGGTGATTTCGAAAATATATATTTTTTTTTGCTACCTAATACTCATCAAAATTACGCTGCACAGTTTTGACACTTATATGTTATAATTTGTAGCTGAATTTTTTTTGTAGAATTATACTGAACGGTTTTTTGGATTTCATTACCCAAAGTACCACGTTTTTCGTCGTGAAAATAAGCCAAAAATGAAGGAAATTATTTTTTTGCTGCCGAATGGTACATTATTGTAAAAAAACGCGTCCACAGTATTGTGCATCGTGTGATTGCACATTGACTCAATTTTTTTCAAAACTTTTGGTTAAAAAATATTTGAGTTATTGGCACCAGTCTGAAAAAAACTCCGGAACAAGCCCTTAAATAGCACCTTAAAATCCAATTTTTTTTTCATGCATTAAAAAGTAGCTACACCCACTCTTCAAGTCAAAAACGGCCCCTGGTCCCCTCCCCCATGTTTTACTTAAGGGGCCCGCCTCGTTGCCATAAAATCACACTGCAGCGTGTTTGAAGAAAAAGTTTTACACCGAAACTAATATACATGTGTTCACGCCGTTTGTCTACGAAAAGAACACACATTTCAGACGACTGCCCTTAAGTACTTTTAAGACAACACACGTATTAGAAATCCCCTTTTAGGACGCGGCAAAATAGGTTAAAACGGGGTTTTCAGTCTGCTATAGCGGAAAATATACTAGCCGGGTACATGTGAAACCACTTAAGGGTAGTGCATTGGACTTTAGTAAAGTGATTTCGTAAATAAAACAATAGGGTCACCACTTAAAGTCCGATAGGAAATTTGTTTTTTTCGCGAAGACTGCGCGCCTTAAGCGTAGAGGCGACGCACCGTTGTATGGCCCATACGACGCGACGTCGCCCTTAGCACCATACCTCACTCACACCCCTTAAGATGTGGGTGTATCTGCTTTTTAGGACATGGAAACCCAGAGCTGGATCCACCTCTGCCTTTCCTGAAGGAAACGAAAAACATTCTCAAAATTATTCATTTATGGAGAATCGGGTGTACGTACAAACACTGATTTTATAGACGAAATCTTACCAGTGAGGTTTTCAGCACTTGATGATGGGTAAGGGGGGATGGGTGATATGAGATTAAATATGGAGCAGCGCTGGAGTGAAGGTAGAGGAACGGGAGATCCCCGAGAAAACCCGCCGATCAACGGCATCTTCCCCCACGATACACACATTCGAAAATATGGGTCGATTACACCGGGAATAGAAAACCCCTGTAATTTGTGGAAGGGGGAGGGGTGCTTCAGCGGGATTACCTGGGCTCGTCCATCCCTTATGAGAAAACATTTCAGTTGCAGTTGATTACAGGTAGTGAACTAGTTTTTCATTTAGGCCGCAGTTGGTCAGCCGTTCGTAATGGATTGAATGAAAATTTGTGTAGTGGCTGTTCGATTGGTGTTGGAAAAGTACTTGGGGACAATCTACGCTCCAGAAGTAAGTGTTGTAGGGTGAACCACACCGCAAGTATTTGGGCCATACCTGGCAGTATTAAACATACATTTTTGTTGTAGTGTAGTGACTGTTTTCGCTGAGTGGTCACGTGGTGTATTTACGTGTCTGCGGGCGCGGAACGAGCAAACAATGGGTCCTGCCCTCTCGAGTCGGAGGCCAAACATTATCACGTGGTCTGCCTGACCTTTGTCTGCCCGGTTGCAGAGGTTATCGATTAGCAAGCTGCGTTCCTACTCGTCTAGTCCGAATATACAGCTGTATCATTTTACAGCCGAGTTCTTCTACGGGAAGACAAGACGTCAGTTGACATTAGCTACGCTTAGAGGCGATGAGGCAAGTTGTGACCGGGCAATAGTCGACCTAAAGCCCACGTGCTCCCAGGCTTCGACCACGCTCGTTGTAGTGAGCATGTTTAGTTGCGACTTTTCCTATTAATTTGCCCAAGTCACTATCCGGGATAGTGTTCAGAATTGACACGTAGACGTCTTGTTTTTGTCGAATTCGTTAAATTTATTATTTATTGGCCTATAAATTGAAAAGTCTGGAACATACCTGCATTGAATTTACATTTCGTACATTGCCTGCCGAATTATGTTCAAGTACATTGCTTAGTTTCAGTGAAAATATACGTATCACACGTAAATGCTTATTTGTAAAAATATTTTTAAGTTAATAAAAAGTGTTTCGAAAGTGCTCAACTGTAGTTTGGCTTCTGGAATGCTTGTTATTAGCCAAGTTGTGTCTCAGTCCGATATCTTGTTTGGAAGTAGGCCTAGGTGTAATATCTTATTTAATGGTCGTGTTCTCCCAGCATTCATCGCCAATATATTTGAGTGCGAGAGTGAGTGAGAGATTTAGTCAGCGCTTTACATCGAGTTCTTTAGCGCCGGTGAGGGGTGACATGAGCATGGGCGTCATTTAGGGGGATGGGGGGTAAACGCCTCTAGCTGGATTTAGAATTTTAAGGGTATAAAATTTTTTTGTGTGTTTTGTTATTTAAATAATGCTAACTAAAGTACATAAAACTGAAGTTTTATTATTAAAGTTTCTCATTTATACATGCTTAGTTAATTTAAAAAGATGCAACAAGGTAACTGTTGCCGGGGGAAAAAAATCTTGCCCCTCCCCCAAGAAAAACTTGAAATGTCGCCCCTGGACGTGAGGTGAGTATGGAGTAGCGCCGGAATGAAAGGGCGGGGGAAACGGGAGATCGAGAAAACCCGCCGACCAACGGCGTTGTCCGGCACGATTCCCACATGCGAAAATCCGGGGACCGACACCGTCGGGAATCGAACTCGGATCTCTTGGTGGGAGGCGAATGGTTTTGGCCACTAAGCCACCGACATATCTGAAGTCAATGTTTTACTGTGATGATTGATGAAATTGACGGACGGCGTCTTAAGTGAGAGGTCTCGGTCTTTGATGACGCAACCACGTAAACAAGAGTTATATTGCGCTCCACTGTCTCCCTCCGCAATGGCTCCCTCTGATTCGCCTGTGTGCCCAAGAAAAACCGTAGCAATAATAGACAGTGACCGGAAAATTTCGCGTTTTCATTTAAGGCAAGGTAGAGTCCAAACGCACATATTTTCTACAATTGCTTTTGTATCATAGTTCATTAGTAGGGACACGCAAAATTCGCGTTATTTACTGACCGCTGACTAGACTCCAGGTGACTATAGGCTCCCGCTGGCCGATATTGTCGTGACTTGCCGCGGATAATGCTTACACGATAGAGAGGCCAATCTCTGTGAAGATGTCGTAAATGACAACACATAAAAGTTCGTGGCCAATTGAATCGCAGGTTATGCTTTGTTATGTTTAGGAAAGTGAAGTTTAGTCTGGTACCATATGATAACGCGGATTTCGCATGTCTCTAGTTATACATAGAGGCCGGAAAAATTCGCGGGTTCGCTGACTTGTAAGCTTGCCTCTAATAATACCTGTGTACACGAGAAGACAGTAGCTACTCATTGGCTGCTCTCTGATGGAATGATTCAACATAATTTGGCCTACATTTCATTGATTGTTGTTCGAGTGTCTTCCAGGAGGTGTCAAATAAGCCAAGGGCTGATTACAAATGTGAAACGAACTTATTGTTATTTGAATTCTAACTGGTTCCCGAAAGAAAACGCGAAATTTTCAGTTCTCTATTCATTAGACAGCCATGTAAACATACAGCCGATTACAAACCTGCAATTAATAGTGACCCTGTTTTTTCGCGAAAAGATTGTCTCACTTTGTTTCCGTGCTTTACGTGCACATCTGCAGTTCTGCTTCGTGGTCAGCGATTGGATATTTTAACTGTCACGAGCCTTCAGATTCTACCTGCAAATCACTGACGTGTGGTGTTGCAGGAAAGTTTTTGTAATCGGCTCAGTCAAATTAGATACGGCTCTTCACACAGATACACTGCCAATAACCATGAAGCAGAATTGCAGATGTGCACGTAAGGCACTGAAACAAACTGGGGCAAAATTCTTTTCGTGAAAAAAAAAAAAAAAAAAAAACAGGGTCCCTGGCAATTAAGCAAGGACCGTATTCCGTTCTACAGAGGCTGGTTCGAACAAACAGGTGAGGTTTAGACATGTATAGTAGAGCGGACTCCAGCCTGAAATTTTCCTGTCTCTTGAAACAGAGTGTGAAACACCCTTAAAGTCTCACAGTAAAAACGTTAGGGCGGAAACACTGCGCGCGCATTTACGACTTTGGTCTTAATAGGTCGTGGTACATAATTCAACGCTAAAAGCATAATCTATAACTGTAGGTTTCTTGAAGCCAATTCGTGAAAATTAAACAATAGCAATCCTAGGCAATAGATTTAGCCAACGTTTTAAACAAAATTGTTTCCAGTGTTACGAACTACTGAGGCACAATCTCTGACGCCGGAACCTCGTGCATTTAACTGCGGCGCAAGAGATCACGAGTAACGAATTAGTAATTCTGGATAAATATTTACTCGTAAAGTTGGCAAATACCATTATCTAGGATTGTCATAGGGTATTTTATCCATATTGGCTTCGAAAAAAGCGTAGAAATCAATTGATGTTTTCTGCGTTTATTTATCTATCGCGCACTCTTAAAGGCGATATCACAATGCATGTGCCGGCCGACGTCGCTCGTAGCACATAATCGATTATCGCCTCTCTCACACACACACAAACCTTACCAGCCCTGGTGCAAATACGTTTCTATTTACGCGAAACTGCGTAATTTATTCATATTACCCTTATTTACGAATAGAAAACAAAACACTTGAAACTACACTTCTCACTTTATAAAAAAAATCAGCATACATGTTAGAAACATGATTTTGGGGTCTCTCAAAATTGCTTAAAAACGGCTTTTTTTTTGTAACTTCGAAAATACTACCGGAATTCGTAATGTTTATACCGAGATGCGTGGATTGGCTTTTACTTCATACTATCCAAAATTAAAAATTTTAGGGTGACTACTTAAAGTCTCCTGAAAAGAGCTCAACAAAAACTTTGCACGCTAGTTTATCGGGCTACGTGTAGAATCGACGTGTCTCTCGTCGAGCATGGTACTTCGGCTCTTATCGCTCCGCTGTTCTCAAAGAGTCAAACACGGAAATTTGAAACCGGTATCCTGCGTGTCAGAGGCTCAGAAGTGACGGAGCTGTAAGGGCTACTTTGACGAGCGGTCAAATGCCGCATTGCCACGAGCCAAGCGCTGAACTAGCGCGCAAAATTCCCGCCGATATATTTTTACTATGGGACTCTTTAAGGGTGTTCAAGTGCGATAAAATCATAATTTTGTGTCTTTATGAAATAGTGTTAGTTTTGTAGACGATACTTGTGAGTACAGTTTCCTCTTACAAAACAATTTTAGCTCTCATAGTTTTCTCATAACGGTGCGACAAAGTCAAAATTTGCTTGTTTTGCTGCCATGCAAATAGTGAAAACCAAATGACCTACATAAACAAAATAATTCACTGTGATATTACTTCCCACGAGTTATGCAATAAAGGATTTTAAAGACCATAACGTAATATTTTGGATTTAAAAAAAAATCGCAAACGTACTGGAAAAAGTTGAAAATTCAGCAATTTTTTAATATACAAAAATAGTTCACGGGATTTTTAAAAATGTTTCATTACGTAGTCCGTTATATCTTATTTCACTGTGAATTATTTCACTAACGTAAGTCAATTGGTTTTTCCTATTTGCATGGCAGCAGAACATGCCAATTTTGACTTTGACGCACCGTTATGAGATAATTATGTGAGTTAAAATTTTTTCGTAAGAGGACAATGTACTCACAAGTACCGTCTTTAAAACTAACAGTATTTTATAAAAATATAAAATTATGATTTTATCGCACTTGAACACACACAAGTAGAAATAATATACCTTTGTTGGTGGAAAGTGTGTATAGGTGGACGGGATAAAGTGTGCACTAAAAATTTAACCTTTGAAAAATATCACTATAGAGCGTCTCACGCTTAGATTGCAGTACAGGGTTATATGGTCATTCGCTCTCTCTTTTCAATACACGGTAACTGCCGTTAGCACTGTACTTGTTTCGGCGCGCACTGTTGCCAATAATCCTAAAATTTTTCACTTTGTAACTTTGATTTTAAAATATTCGCATATTGTACAGAATCGAAACGCGCATCAGGTGATATAGCTGGTCCATCACTTAAACAATTTTAAGGGGTTGAAAAAATTAAAAATCTAATATTTTGAACTCGGTAGTGTTTTCATGCATTCTTAAATATATCGCATCATAACTAACGAATCAAAAGCAAAATCGTATCCAGAATTTTATGGTGTGTAATTTCATATATCTGGACACAAACGAAAAAATCTTAAAGCTAAATTTTTTTCTCATTAGTTGTACAGACAATTTTGTCTAACAAACTGAAACATCAAAAAGTTGGTCAGTGAGAAACTTTTTTGCTATTCAAGTTAGATTGGGGATGAAAGCTTCTGGCCGCAATTTTTAACTTAAAAGAACTTACCGTATTTACTTTATGCTAATCGTGTCATGTTGTACACAATGCAGCATTACATACGTATACTGTATTTTTGTCGTTAATAGCAGACTATCAGGTCTCTTCTTGAAGTTTAAACCATGCAGTTCGCCTTGATTTATCAGATTGCGCTAAAGTTAAGATTTTATTCAGAGTAAATTGCATTTTATTGCTGCACAAACTACTATCCACATTTATACTCTTCGGAGTTCAATCCATATTCAATTTTATCGCATAAACTACTTTATTTAACACAATTTCGCGAATTGAACGTATGTTGTTGTCGTTTGTGTGTTACGTACATTAATACCTATGTACAGTATCGTGACGTCACAGAGAAATCATCATGGCGGTTCACGATTTTGCCGCGCAAAACAGACTGCTCGTTTCATTTAAGTTTTTATAGAGTTATACAGACGCAATGAAAGAAAGTATGGTACCGTTGTTCATTAAATTAAACGCACTTTTAAATAAAAATATAATAAAAAAAAAGGAAATTTCCCTATTCCCGTCGTTATAGCCGTTACGTGCGGAAAGGTACAAATTGGCTGAAAATAGAACTTTAGCAGGTCTTTTTTAGGTGCTCAAACCGAACCGCAAGTAGCAGAGTTCAGCGCTCGTTTCTTTCTGAATTTCACAACGTCCAGTTAGTACATTTTGAAGTATGGCAGTCTGAAAAGGCCGTTTCTAGCTATGTTGAAACTGTTTTAACGAGCATGTTGTCTTACAAATATTCCGCCCTTGTCCGAAGTGCGTTTTCTTTTCGTACATTGAAACAGTAGGCACATAGAGGATTGTTTGTAAAAAAAAATAGTATTTAGCCTACGAACACACTACAACACTTTTGCAGTGCGTGGTAGGCGGCGTCCTTAGTGAGCGGCGTAGTGGTCAGACTGTCTCCCACCGTGTCGATCTGGGTTCGATTCCCAGTGGGCTCGTTCCCGATTGTCGCATGTGGTAAACGTGGCGAGCGCTGTTGTTGATCAGAAGGTTTACTTGGAGTGCTCCCGTGTGGCGGGCCCCTGCATTCCGTCGTTGCCCTATACACACACCTCACATTACTCTCACTAACGCTCAATATCTCGCTGAAAAACATAAGCAGGCGTAAGAGTATGACTGTAGAGAAATTAGTTAGGCCCTACAACATTTTGATATTGTTAAACAGCTGTGAAAGCAATAAAGTCTGCGTTTTGTAAGAATTCTCGTTGTTAATGTAACTGTCACTCAAAATAAAGCATATTTACTCGTGTGTTTATGTAAAGCAGGAATAACAAACTCTCTTCTGACAGTTCCACCACAAGTAAACATATAAGGACTCAAATTGTATTACGACAGGTGGGGCGACAGCTGAAAGTCTTTGCGCTGAGAGGCTACGAGGCAAGTTGTGAGCGAACAAGAATTGACCTTAGTGCCTCGATCTCCACAGGAGCTGATTGCACGCCTTCTGTTGTGTTTCGATTACACAGAATTGAAAATCGTTACACAATTATATTGCTACAAAATATAGTAACTAACAAGTCGTGATGTGATGACCCTACCTTTATATTGTCCCGATTTTCTATCTCCAAATTTACACAGCAGTGTTAAAAATTCTTCGATTTAAGTGTAAAACAAGCAAATATGGGCGAACTTTTTGTACATTTCGTGTAAAAACTGTTTTATAGCACGCTGCTTAGTTTAGGGATTTTCCTGGAATCCTGTGATTTTTAAACTGCGGCGGTGGATTGATAACGATACTTTCGTTTCGGTAGCGAGTGGCAGTTCGTATAACGTCTGTGGAAGCACCTGCTCGGACATCTGTTAAGATACACACCGGGTAATTTGCGAAGACGTTATAAAAGAACTAGACTGTTACACTGCTCTTTTGTTACATTACCAAATTGAACGCTGACATATTGCCGAAGATAAGGGAATTATGTACTTTAGCTGGGGTGGAGGTAACGATTTTATTTCAACAAAAACGTTGGTGTAGGGAATCGCATGTTACGGGCTGCAATGTGGCGCCGTTCAATTTGGGAACACATATAGATAGGCCGTCAGCACTGGTCTTGTACCCCTTGGAAATTTGCGCATGTACTTTTTAAGGCAGTTTTCATAGGACGTCAGTGGTAGCCCTTTTTCGGACATCTATAAGAGATATTTCGGGGAATTTTCATGTACTTCTTCTGGCAGGTCATATGACTTACGTGTAAGTTCGTGCTCGGACATCTCTGGTATGAGATATTGCGGGCGATTTCCATGTAACAGTACTTGTTAAGGCGGTTCATAGGACGTCCGTGTAAGCTCCTGTTAGAGTATCTATAACAGATTATTCGGAGATGTTCCATGTAGGCCTATATTTTAAGGCAGGTCATAGGACGTCCGTGGAAGATCCTACTCGAACATCCGTAAGAAATCTTTCGGAATGTTTCCATGTGCCAGTACATTTTGAGGCAGTTCATAAGATGTACTTGGAAGCTCCTGTTCAGACATCTATAAGAGATCTTTCGGGAAGTTTCCATATGCCAGTTCTTTTTAAGGCGGATCATAGTATATACATGGAAGCTCCTGCTCAGATGTCTGTAATAAATCTTTCGCAAAGTTTCCATGCATCGGTATTTTAAAGGCAGTTCACAGGACGTCTGTGAAATCTCCTGTTCAAATATCGGTAAGAGAGCGGACGGAGAATTTCCATGTACTTTTTAAGGCAATTCATAAGACAACTGGAAGCTATTGTTTGGACATTTGTAAGAGATCTTACGGGGATTTCTCATGCATTTTTAAGTAGTTTATAATACGTGCATGAAAGATCCTTCTCGGAAATCTGTAAAAGATATTTCGGGAAATTTTCGTGAATTTATTAAGATAGTTCTTAGAACGTTCATGGAACTCCTACTTGGACATATGTAGGGTATCATTTGGGGAATTTCCATGATGTATTAAATTTGTGTGTAGGACATCCATTGTAGTGCCTGCTCCCACATTTGTAAGATTTCTTTTGGGTAATTTTCATGTGCATACTAAATTGGATTATAAGACGTCTATGGGAACTCCTGATCTGACATTTGTGGAATTTATGTTGTGAAATTTAATGCACATATTAAATGTGTATGCTGGCGGTATTTCGGGGATTTCCATGTAATTTTAAAGCATATTATCATACGTCGTCTGTTAGAACTTCGGCTCGTACAACTGTAAGAGGTCTTTCGGGGTACTTTCTGAGGCAGTTTAAGTGAATCCGGAATCCATGTAACGTCCAGAAGGAGCTCCTGCTCGGATATATGTTAAGAGTTTATATATATATATATATATATATATATATATATAAAGAATTTCCATGTAAAAACTATGAGTTCCTGCTCGGACATATGTAGGATTTTTTTTTTTTTGTCCACCAGCCACACTTTAGAACATAACTCTCGACTGTGGTAGAGTTCATACACTTATTCCCTTCAACTTTAACTTCAAAAAATATTTACTCTCTTTATTGGTGGATGCATTTGCTAGGCAGCCATCAGAAACACTTCCCGACAATATTTGGGAGGTGGCTGAAGTTGCAGAAAAACATGAGGAATCACTCTTGCTAGGACGATAACAATCTTTGCTGTATAGCCCATCAGACAGAGAAAACAAATTCCCCCATATTTCTCAAATATAGAAAATATGACAGTTGATGAGAGTCATACTGGAATCACAATAGCACAACAGATGGGATGTGAAGGGCGTAGTGCAACACAAAAATTATTTTAATTGTGAATACTTCTTCCGCCGCACCACAAATTATTAAAATATATTAAATGTAAATAGTTCCTTGCCACTATATAGATTACTAACCTCTGTAAGACAGCCATAAATGTTTCAAGTATTTCAAATTTTTTCTGTTAATTTGTAACATATTTTAAATAAGTTACACACTGGCATTTCCAAATGCGAAAATACAGGCACAATACAGATTTGCTTGAGAAGGTTATGACATGCTTATAGTAGAAAACAAAAATCCTTCGTAAAATAAATAAATAAATGCAATTTACTACCAACTCACCAATTTCACCAACATTTGGGCACAATAAATAGTTTTTCAGCCTTTTTACATCCACAACGCAACTTACACAGAAATACTTTCTATTGGAAATTTACGTTACATCCACCATTTTTGTCGCACTGATGTAAGAGCAGCCTCAAGCACTGATTGGCCAACCAGTTTTGCTGTTCGCACCCTTTGTGTCATGTATGTCGTTCTATTGCGATACCAGCATTAGAGCTACAAAAAAAACTAATAAATTATATCTTTATTCTGTTTTTCTATCAAATTTTTGTAGTGTCATATACATTATGTAGTAACAAAAGAAAGCAAACACAATAATTAAAACAAATGGCCAGCCAAGTCAACAACTCCACACATAAGTTAAAACTTTGGAACTAATTAGCAACTCCTGTTTATCAAGTAGAAACATTAGGCCTATTTGCTGTAATTTTAGTGTCTTTTTTTTTTCATATATATATATATATATATATATACACATAGAGAGAGAGAGAGAGAGAGAGAGAGAGAGAGAGAGAGAGAGAGAGAAGAGAGAGTGTTTGTGACATACAAATAGTAGCCTTTTTTTCACTAATTGTTGTTTGGTGAGTAGAGTTAATTTATCAGTTTGTCTGTCATGTGAAACAGGTGTATTGTTTGATACAGACATGATTTTGGGAACTCTACAAGCTTTTAAATTAGGTGAAGTTGAGGATATTATACAGTCTACTGATTGATATGGTGTTGCTTGTCTTATAGCTAATGCCATAGACTGCTACCAGTGCGAGAGCACAGACCACAAGGACCCGTTCCAGTGCAACGAATTCCTCAGTAGTGACATCAGTATTGAGCCACAGCCGTGCGGTGCTGTGTACGATGCCCGCTACTGTGTCAAGCACACCGGTCGTTTTGCAGGTTCGACGCTGCCTGCCTGCTTGTTGGTGCTGGGATCCAGTTGTCTGGACAATCTTCATTTTGAGCTAATAATGGGATAGGAGGCTTGTGGGATCTGAAATGCCATAAAATGCACGAACAATGCCAAGTAGAATCATGTTATCTGAATTGTTGGGGAAGTTTTAGCTGGTGCATTGCTTTTTTAACAATTGTTTTGGTAATTTTGTGCTTATTTTCATAAAACACCCAAATTTATCACATTGTGCATAACACTGTTAAGCTGTGGTATGGAATAGAGGAACAGCTCCAACTGTAATTCCAAATTTTTTTTTTAAATACAGATCTACTAACCTAGTCATTGCTGTTAATAATAAACCGGACTGTTTGCACATCATCATTTCAATGCTTGTAACCTACAACTGCCAAAGTTTTAAATTTTTTTATGTTGTCATTTATGTTAGCAGCCATTAACATAACATTATAAACCTTTAAAAACAGTAAGTGGTGGTGTGCATCTGTAACAGTAAAATTCAGTAATGCAGTGTGGTGACAGTTTGTACCAAGTACGATACTCAGTACATAAAATGAGCTTACTATTTCTTTGCTGGCAGGTACTAACCATAGCAGTAGTTTCATAGGACTACAGGGTGCATGTGCATGTTGTGTTTATTTGTTATCGTGCCGTGTTGTAGATGGTTCAGGGTTACTCGTTATAAAGGTATTTAGGTATAGGAGTGTGGAATGTTTGTGGCAGTGAAATGGTACTGTTGATATTGATTAATGTATGTGTGTGTAAGATTTTTCTTCTTTTATGTGTGTGTACATGTGTGCACATGCGCATGCTTACACAATAGGAGAAGCCTTAAGAGTATACGTATGATAGATGGAGCATCTGCTACATGACTGTATAGGCCTCTACTCAAAAGTGTGTTCAGCATATGCAGTGTGATTAAAGAAAGCATGCACGAGCAGATTGGCAGCACATCATACCCGAACTCAAGCTGAGGAATTCGGACTGTTTTCTTTTGTTTGTCAAACAATTTGCATTTAAGTTGCAATATATGCCATTGATTCAGGCAAAACCCAGCATATTAAGCAACCACCAAGATGATTCTCGTTAACTTGCACTAACTGTTGAAATAGTAGTATGTGGTTGTTTATAAGCAGAGTCCCTAGCACCAGTGAGAGATAATGCGCTATCTCCACTGTGCTGGCAAAGCTGTTTCATGTGTACACTAAGATATAAGCTCAAGGCCAGGTGCTACCATCAGCTTGAAAAAAGCTTCTACAAAGGAAGCTGTTGTAGTGAAGCTTCCAGCCATTGATTTTTTTTATAGATGCTGACCTTAACCCAACATTGACATGCGGGACAACAATAATAATGGGAGGAAGCAGAGACCCACAATTTCTCCTCTCCATTACCAACCAGTGTTTTGTGTGTGCAGTGGAAACACCAATTGTAGATAGCTGCTGTAGACAGACAGCAATGGGGCTCTGCCACCCTTTCTTTTAATTAAGCATTACTTAACAGTAATTTTTGGTTTTCCAGGTTCTGTTTATCTTAAACTATCTTTGAAATAGTCTTGGCAATGGTGATAGTTGTGCTGACACCCTTTTCTCAAATACTGTGTAAGGGATACACGACATTGTCTCTCCCTACCCTAATTGAACACTTACTCACAGTACGGCCCCAGATGTGTGTACTAACAGGGCCCCCATAAATCTCGTTTGCAATAGACATGCGTTGCTTTTCAAACAGTAAGTCTCCTGAATCTTGTTTGTCTGTTCACCGCCCTGTGCGTAAGTCTCTTGTTTGTACAAACTCATGCCCAGGAATTTTAATATGAAATTCTGCAGCCAGCTTAGGCTCCTGGATTCCAGGACTCATCTAGTGAACTGCTTTAGACAGAGATTGTAACGTAACTTCTGTTGAAATTACATCATTGTACGGTAACTGTTTATGTTTCTTCGAAGCCCTCGTTACCAACCTTGTGACATGTGTTCAGTTCAGTGTATACGAGTGCAATAAATACTGCAACCGAAAGTATGTGAGAATTCTTTCACATTGGCAATAGAGACATGCTCTACATTCTGCCGCAGTGAGGTATAACCACCATGAACCCTATAATTCCTAGGGTTTTGTGCTTCACACTTCTGATTTGGGTTAATTTCTTGGGTGGCAGAGTAATTATTGTTCATTTCATAAGATCTCTTGCAGACAGGGATATTATTTATACCAAACATTATATTAGGTACATAATGCAGTAGGCTAACTTTTCCATTGGTTACAGTGCAAAATTGGAAAATCCTGCATTTAATATGAATACATCTGTATCATTCACAGTAGGCCATATTTGCAAATAGTTGGTGAAATTCAAGCAAACATAAGCTATTTGACCTTGAAGCATGTGGCCGACAGCTACAGTATGTGGCTGCTCCCTGCAGCAGCACTGCTGAACGTACTGATGAGATACTTGCCTACTCTTTGCGTTCCTTGTAAGGCTAGAGTGACACTATACTGCACAAGATTAGAGAATACTTAGAATATACTTAGAACTTGCTTGGCTAAAGGCCCAGTTGCACGTAAAGAAAAGAGTAGTAAAGAAAAAGTGCTGTAATTTACTCATGCACACAACTCTCTACACGAGCTACTTAAAATGGAACTCAATATTGGTGTGTTTTTTTAGTTCACATGGAATAGTAGTCACATGACTATGTAGGCTCAAGATGAAATGTAAAAGTTTTCAGGGCACAAGCTGCAAGAAAATACAGAAATTCAACCCTCCCTCCCCCCCCTTTTTTTTTTTCGTCCAACTAATTAAGAATATGTGCCACAGTTGTTGGGTTCTGGAGTGACTGTAATTGACATCTGTACTGTTCAGAAGCTGAGAATCCAAGTAAAAATGGTGCTATACTCTATCCATTCCAAGATTGCAGCTTGTGTCACTCCGCCTGTTCGCGCGCTTGAACGACATTGGCTGTGCAACAAACCGTCGCACCACCTCCGCGCGTCTCGCAAGCTGTCGACTGGCGACAAGTGGAGAAACGGAATGGCGCCTCGCTGTGCAGAAAATTGAATCACGATGGACGTGGCGTCGTCGCGTAAGTCGTAGTTAATTCATCCCGTGCACATATAGTATTTCATGCGCACAGAGTGATATTATATTACGGAGGATTAAAAAACGCAACTAAACGATAAAATTACCTATCCCGAACAAAAACATAGCAATTTAGCGTAGGACCTATTTCCTGTCGCAACGACACTGTTAACTAACCAGCCAACCAATGATCGAGAGCTCGCCTGTGACAATGTTTATTTCTGCTGCAACCTTGGAATGGATAGAGTATAGGCCACAGTCTCGTGGTTTGCTGTCCGTAAAATTTTCCCTTGCAAGGGAATACCAGCCAGCATTTTAATATCCTACCAAATAAATTTATCAGTTTACGCGGTTAATTGTTTTGTACATGAAGGTGTACAACATTAATGTGTTGAATTTTTAAGCTGAATTTGGGGAATTGGAGGTAATTATTGTTTGTGTCTGTTCCTAAAATAAGTTATAAAATGTACAAATAGAAATACTGTCAGTAGTAGAAAATGTTCTGGTGTAGGCCTAAGTGATATTGTGCAGGATCTGGCAAAATGTCTTCAGTTGTAGCTTCTTTTTTCCAGCTAGGGAACTTTTTTTCATTTTAAAATATATTACTAAACACTGCGTGTAGGTAGCACAGATAGTATGCACTGAGATCATAGATTCACCTCTTCAAGGAACCTGAAAATTGTTTGTATGCACACAGGAGCCCCAACATTGGCAAGCATCACGGACAGCTGGACATTTTTATGTTGCAATTTTTTTCCCAGTTCTTGAAGCTTATTTTAAGTGATCAAGTTGTATTTGTAAAGGTTTAGAATACTGACGGATCATAGTGACAGCTTAATAATTTGTGAGTTGCAAAATGCAGTAGGGGTTGATGTTCCGTCTTGTTACTCAGTCTCTTGTAACTGACTTTGTTGACTGTCAGCTACTGGCATCAACTGCTACGTCTGCTCAGCCACAGAGCAGCTAGACTGCACAGATAGCCTGGTCCACTCTGGCTCCATTGCCCCTGTGAGCTGTGATGACGTCTACGATGCCAGATACTGTATTAAAACCACTGGCAGGTTTGGAGGTACCACATCAAGGACTCTGCTGGTTGTGCATGACCAAAATGCTTTGAAGTAAATTAATTTTTAGCACATTTCAGCCAATATCACATTCTTAGTTCCAACATGCAGTAGATATATTTTTAAATCACATTTTAAAATATATTTAAATTTCCTTCTCCGTAGAAAAAACAGCTGAAATTTTACAGGATCCAGCAGAAATACCTCCCACATTTGCAACGTATATAACAAAGCAATGCGAGAAAGTACTAAAAAACTTATGTCAAAGGTTGAACAACTGGAGCAGACCATTTATATTACAGACACATTTGTGTGCAGTTTTGAACATTGCATCCTCAAAACGGCAACCATCTGTTTCTATGCACTTCTGAATTCTATCCCTAAGTTTTGCATATACTCTGGTCATGTTGGATCACGTTGCCGTGATTCTATAATGGATGGAAGCCTTTAGGTTGTCCAATGTTTGCTGCTTATGTTTGTAGATTTGCACCTTCAGGTGTATTCAGGGAAATAGATCACAAAGTATGAGATTGGAGGATCAGGGTGGCCACAGAATGTTACCACGGACACATTGGCTGTGAATAGGTATGCGTGATAAATAGTTGGCAGTGCTTGCATAAACTGTGATGTAACTTTATTGCTTTGCTATTTGCATCGCAAATGTGGAAGGACAACCTGTATACTCTGATGATAATGCACGTACATAAATTATGTGAAATTTCCTATTAAGTTATTTAGACTTGCACTGCTTTCAATTAAGTTTTTTTACTAGTGAATGAGCACACAATATTTCTCCAGCTATAAACTATCTTACAGATTACAGAAATGTGTGGAGTTAGTATTTTAATGAATATTCACCCTACCGTAAGCTTCTGTGATGTGTCTTGCTACAGCCGCATCAAATTATGTTGAGGTTATGTTGCATTCGTCATGCCCCGGATAGCTCAGTTTATGGTTTGCTGATAAATATAAATTTATTCATTTCACCCACCCATCGGTCAAGCCTAACTTTCATTGCCCATCTCACCAACACGCATCCTCCCTCTCGCACCATCCCTGCACGACTGTTGAATGTTACATTTCGTTAAATCGCAACCGAATATGACTATCACTAGTGACTGACTCCCCCGACTGACTCACTGGTCGTGAACGGCAAAATTACATCTAAACGTATATCAAAATGTTTCAAATATTGCATCTCTAGATTTTACATTAAAATAATAATTAGTACAGACACAAATGTATTAATTGGGGATGAAAGATGCACATCACCGGAATTACTTTCGCGGTGCAATACCGTAAACAACCGCCTGACACTGCCAACCAATGTGCGTCCACAACCTACATCATGAAGAAATTCTAAGCGATAGACCACAACGTCGGCGCCAGAAATTTTACAATCTGGAGAAGCTTGCAACACAAGAAGTTACTCACTTCATCAAGAAAATTTAATAAACTACTAACAACTGCCAAAATTCAAAAAATAAAAAAATACCAGAAAAATTACATCAACAAAAATTATTAAAATTCTGCTGTGGTTAATTTGAAACCAAACAAGCCAGGAAACTAGACAAAAAAAACTCTACTCTAAAATTCTTAACTGTATACTTAAATTTTGAAAACTGAATTTAATTTGCTCATTTCCCCAATCACTAAGTTATTGAATCCTGTTGTATCATTCCGAACTCCTGATGAACCAATACTAAATAAGCACACTGCCTGCAAGTAACGATTAAAATTTAAAAAAAAAAAAAAGTATGCAAATTTAAATTAGGTAGGGAAAAGTGCCTACACAATTCACACTTCTGTCTAGAGCAGGGATGGGGAAACTTTTTGACATGGGGGCGAGTTACGTATCTCTACTTCGTATGGTGGACCAGCGTTTTTTTTTTCTTTTTTCATATTAAGCTTTATATCTTTTTTAAAATAGTAAAATATCTCTAGAAGGAGTAATTTCGTACGTCAGTAATATATACTGATTTTATTTTTTGTAAAACCTACCAACATTATTTTGAAATATGACAATACCACATCCAAATTAAACACAAAAACGTAAACACAAAAAAATGATGAAACTGTCATTTAGTAGAAAAAAAGTACTGAATAAAATCTTACAGATATACAGAAAAATTTTACGAAAAAACTCACTCACTGTCTGATGTTTCTGCTGAGAAAATGTGTGGACTTGTGCGAACATAAATGAAATCAGTGAGAAGGGTGATGCTGCATGTTTGCTACATTCCCTGTATGTCTGCTTCAATACTCGAAGAAGCCACCCGAAGCTGGTTTGTAAGGTTTTTTGTCCGTTAGTTTTGTTTTATATTTGGACTTTGAATATTTTGTTTTTGAAAACAACTGCTCGCAGGAATAAGTATTGCCAAACACAGTTGCCATCCTATACACATGCAATCTCAAGAAAGGGAAATCTGTTTCAACACAGGTGTTATAAATTTCCAACAATGGAAGACTGCTGTATTTTGCCTGGAGTTCACTGTTACTTTACAATTCTATCAGCCCCATTTGAAATTTTTCCGGTGCTAAGTCAACATTCACTGCAAATGGAGTCGAAAATATTTTGAAATTCATTTCATGAGTCTTGAAATCACAGAATCGGTCACAAAATGCCTGTCTTAGAGATGACACTTCTTTGACGTATGCAACACAATCACCAATGCTAGACTTTGCGTCTGAGAGGAATGGGAAATGACAAGTATTACGTGTCTCCAGCTGCGCCTTCCACAATTGCAATTTATTTTCAAAACTCTTGATGTGCTCGAAAAGTGTACTCACTAGCTGGCCTGGCAATTGTAGTTTAATATTGAAGTATGAGAGATGCTGGGTAATATCCACAAGGAAGAAAAATCTCAGAGCTGTTTTCCATCACTTAATTCACGAACAGGCTTTCCTTTGATTTCCATGAACAATTTAATTTCATCTTTTAATGCATAGAAACATTTCAACATTGCTGCAGTACTGAGCTAGCGCACTGCACAGTGATACACATCTTCATACTCAGATTCAATGTCATTTAGGAGTTCTTTGAACTGATGATTGTTTAGGGCCCTACCCTACAAAGCTCTGTCATAGCTCTTTAGAAAGCTTTAAAACTAAATATTTTATTATGTTATGAGCAAATTTTACCTGAAATCAAAACCAACCCTCTTTTTATTAGGGATGAATAGTACCTGAAAAAACTCTGATTCTGTAACATTTAGCTAGCCATAAATTACTGAAGGGGTTGTAATAACAACTAATGTTTTTAGTGCATAGTAGACAGCAGTGAGTACTACTAGGGGAATAAATAATTAGGATGTTATTTGGTCCCCTTTAAAAGATATAACCCACCAAATAAACAATTTTTTTTCAAAACGTTCCCTTTTTCAAAGTCAAAAAAGGGCATGTGGGGGAAGGGGTAAAAATTATTTTTTGTTTTTAAAAGATAGTATTTTTTAACATCTTTTAAACAAAAGAAATTTCAACTTGATGTAATGTGAACATATCTTGATACTCTGAGCGGTTTGGAAACTACCAGCCTCTGAATATACAAACATTTTGTAAAACACATTGTCACAGTCAATTAAGTAATTTATCAAGGATTATAATGGCTACATTTAAATTCATAAAATAATCTCTTCTACTGAAATGCAATGAAACATTGGCATTGTAAAAATGATGTTTAATATATGAAACCACCTATCCAGTTCTTGGAGCTTTGGAAGGGAGAGGACATCAAAATGAGTACGTTTGAATTCTTGAAGGTATTTAGATGTAGGGCATGGATGTATGTTTGTGGTAGAGACAAGTTTGATTGCAAAGGGGCTGAATGTATTTTCATAGGCTATGAAACACATGTCAAGGGATACAGATTGTGGCATATTGAGTCCAGGATGGTCAAGATTGCATTCAACGTAGTATTTGAAGAAAATCAGTTTCCTTATCACGTGTATGAGAAAGCGAAAGTCAAACCTGTCGTAGAGCTAGAAAGCTTTCCAGATGACATAGTGGAAGAATGTGAAGTTCCAGTGACTGAACAAGTAGAGGTAATTGAACAAGTGGATGTTATTCCTGAGCCTATATTAGATGAAGAAAATTATGTTACATTGTCGGATGATGATGACGATGATGATGATGAGCCATTTCTGGGATGGGAAGTGGAAACTGCACATCTTCCATGAAGGTTTGCCAGATAGCAAGCACGAAGACAGGAACCTTTCACCTGCCCTTATGGATGCGTGACCACGACATGAAAAGATTGTTATTATGAACCAAAGAACATCCAAGAAGCAATGAACAGTGATGATGCAGAAAATTGGAAATGTGCCATGGACGAAGAAATTGCCAACTTACTGGATAAAAACACGTATGAGATTGAGAGGGCTCCCGCCGGGTTTTGAGTATTTTGAGTTTTTCTATTTCCTTTTAGGGGGGGTTTCTTCTTCAATTTTGAGTTTTGGGGGGAGTCTTTTCGCCCTTCCCTCTTGTGAGTGACTTGGGGTTAGCGTGAAGGGAATTATATAGGAGTTGGGTTGCCCTAGTTGACGGTGCTGGCTTCCCCCCGCCCACCCCGCTCCTCTCTTCCATTGGCCATGGAGGAGAGCGGCCTGGTGTTGGGGGGGGGAAGGCTAGTTCCGCCAACCGGCGGTAGGGGCGCGCGGGTGGAGGCGAGCACTGCTCGCATCGGGGAGAAGCGCATTCTGAGGCCAGCGTTTGATGGGAGAGGTGCCTGTACCGAAGAGTAGTCACGAAGGGTTGTTGTATCCTGTTGGTCGCCAATGTGCGTAAGACGCAACACGAAACTTAAGTGGGTTCGTCTTGCAATCGTACGTATCTACTTCCTACACTGCCCGAGGCGGTTGGTGAGTAAAATAGACAGGTTGATTTAGCTGGTGCAGAAGAGGCCCTAACAAACATTTTTCGGGCGCGCGACTTCGCACCGCTGGAGGGGGATTAAGCTCTACGAGGTAGTAGCGC
>PNEQ01001206.1:0-20237 GCA_003012365.1 Medauroidea extradentata
TTTTCAAAAAAAAAAAAAAAAAAAAAAAAAAAACTAAATTTATAGTAACTGTATTGCCAACATACACATAAAAGCACAACCAAAACTCTTTTAAGGGCGTTGGACCCGTAAATTATTACAGTATTAATTTTTTTTTTATATTTGTGCCAAACACTGTTCAACTTTTGCATATCTTATAACACACAATGTCCCCAAAAAAAAAAATTAGGCCCCACAGTTTTTGCATAATCACTCATCAAAGCCACAAAATGGCTATTGCCGTGTGGCCAAAATCAAAAATAGTATTTAACTAATGAATCCAAAATTACAGGAACTGAAAGTCAGTGTATCAATGCATTTCATGACATGTTTGACAAAATTTTTATCACCTATTATTATGAAGTCAAAATAAAAATGCTAAAAAATACATCTGTAGTATAGCAACAAATATTCTAACCTAAGTAAAAATTTTAAGTATAGGTGTGTACTCCCTACATTCTAAAAAGACAATACTTGTACAAAAAACTTGATATACATGTAGTTGACCAGTATATGAGTACAAACTAAAACAAACCAAATAAAAAATTTAAAACACACCTTACTTAGTTCTCGTTCTTTTACAGATATTTTGGTGTTGTTGCAACCGAACAGCTCACGCCTCAGCAGGTTACCATCATATTCCAGAAAGGTAAGATATAGATTCCGAAAGAACTCAACGTGCTTATTTTTTACTTTCAATTTCTTAGGTGAATTCCAGTGAATAACCTGAAAATAAAAGAAATTCTATTTACTTTTCAAAAGTATACAACAATTGAGTCCTTTAAATTTAATATTTATATTAAGAAAAAGTAACGATAAAATACAAAAGACATGTTTTATTATGAAAGAAAAAATGTGTTGTAAATAAGCAACATAAAAATATGGAAACAAATATGGTTGGTTGTTAAACCGAAGCTTTGAAAAATGTGTAAAAGCCAAAATATTACAGTATTTGACGGCATATGACGAAAATTTTTTACATATTTTTTGCCTTCAAAAATGGCTACTCATCTTATACGAAGGTGCAAAAATTTTTGGTAACCTAAATATTGTTTGAAAGTTAAGCTGTAAGCTGTGACATTGTATGATGTTTCAAGGAATTGCATATTTCATCACAAATGAAAACAAGTGCCCCAATTTTTTAATAAAATTTACGGTACAAAATTTTGATGAGCGTCATTCATAACAAAGGACGCGTTTACCTCGCAGCGAAGCGCGACAATCAATGCAGCTGGAGCGCATGCCTAGATCCTTTGTCTCACCAACCCACAGCTCTCGGCCGGAGGAAACGAGGATCTAGGTACCGCATGCCTAGATCATTTGTCTCGGCAGCACAAAACTCTTGGGCGGAGAAAACGAAGATCTAGGTAACGTATCACACATTCATATTTTTACTGTCTAGTGCTAGGCTGGCAGACAACAACAGCGCACAGGAATTCAATAACCTTGCAAGCAGCTATTTTAGCCTGGCGTTGCCATGTAGCGCGTGGAATGCCTCAGTCCGGCGTTGCCAAGTCGTGCGCAGCTGCTGGCTGTCACTGTGTATTTCCTTGTTTCTTGGGTGCCTGGAGGGCAGTAGTAGCATATGTTATTCCTTTATGTGTCTCCTATGATGTTTATATAACTGTATTAAATGCATTAAAAATATTTAAACTTAAATTTTTAATGTTCCAGGCAAAGGAAAAAAAATTTTTTGTCGGGAATTTCAAAATTAATAATTTACTTTTTTTTTTTTCCCCTCAAGATTTTGTACCTTCAAAACCATGACTCGTATTATATGCCGGGTTGTCCTATGTATATGCCGGGTCGTCCTATGTATATGCCGGCAAATATAGGTAGTATTGATGTAAATACACAAAAATCATGTGTTAACAAAATTAGCACTTCAAATTAATATAATTTCTTCACTACACAAGAGTAAAATACTATTGCAAAGGGTTAAAAGTCATAAGTTCCTATTTCAGCTGTTTTTGCAAATACTGCATTTCAAATCCTAAAAGAAAGCAGATAGGTATCATGATTAGTTAATATGTGTGGCTAGCCAGCAATTACCAGATGAGAATTCTTTCACCCAACTTCCTTGAGTTTGCTTTGTTTCCCTGTCTCAGATAAAATTTTCCCTGTCCAACAAAGATGACTGAAATACAAATACGTAACTCCATCAGAAAAGTTGCTTCAATAGAGCCTGCTTGTGGGCTGATATCAGGTTAGGTTCTTAGTAGGCCTCGTTGCAGAGCTGCTGTAACCGCAAAGGGCGGGGAAGCCTTGATTGGTGTTTATTTAGGACTAAGTACAGTGGATGTCAGCTTGGCCATGCGCCATACTAATTGATTCTGGGTTGCGCATCCTAGAGCGCTTGGATTTCGGCTGGGGACCTGATATGGTTGAAGGTCGGGTCAAAGTGCCTGGGGCAGGTGATATTGAGCACAGAGCTCCGACAAAGTCGGTTTGCAGGTCGGAGTTGGGGAATGACCCCCGCGGAGTAAGAAGTCGGATGTGCTTCCTGGTAGCATATTAGCAGAGTACTAGCTTTCTGTTCCTCTAGTGAGAGGATAACTTCGGGCCTAGATCCAACACAAGGATGTTGTCGACACACATTGAAAAGAAACTCACACTGAAGTCTGGCTTGGAATATATCTACGTACAAGTTTTATCACTCGAGTACACAATCATATTTACACTGTTCACAGGTAACCTTACACTAATTATTAACAATATGTTATCACAACAGCCTTTGCACAAAATGTACAAATAATTACCTGCGTGGTGGCCAGATATGTTTGTGCATAGGATCTGTTGTTCTCCTTTTGCATAGCGTGACCCTGCACGGATGAACTAAGGAGGCGTGGTCTCCCCTCTCGAGCCATCCAGTTCATTGTTTATAAGAACAGAGGTAGGTAGGATTCAGGGCTCCCTTTGCAAGTCGGATGGGAATAGATCGCAATCCCGAAACGTTGCATTTTTTCGTTGATTTTAATTTGTGTTGTGTTTAATATTTTGTCTTGTGTTTGTTGTCCACTGTGCACTGTTTTTATTTGTCTATTTCCATGTTTTTTCTTATTGGGAATCTGGCTCTATATTTGTGTCTGGGTGTTGTGTCGATATTAGACCGAATTATCTCTAGAATTCTTTGTTGTCTAATATAAGAATTATTTTTTGGGGGGAAAAACTGACGAAATTTCTCTGGGATTGCTTTTTTTCTACATATTTGTTTTTCTTGTTAATTTCCTTACTTTGACATTCAACACAGGTTTGATCAGCAAAACATGAGCACTGGCGCACGTCCACAAACAAATAAATTCTAACAAATATTATGGTGTGCCTGGTGCGGTGAACCAAACATCTACAAATGGGTAATTAATTAATTATTTTGCGACATCTACAAATAGGTTACAAATTAACTTTTTTTGGTATCTTAAAAAAAAATAAATATAGAACAATGCTCTCAAAACTCAATCCTGTGAAATTTAAATGTGCTAGGTGAGAACCTCTCCTAAATGGACCAAAATCCCCAGAAATTTCTGTGATATTTCTTGGTAGCTGCAATTTCCCAGATAATTTCAGGTTTTCCAGGTGTGTGGCTATATTGAGTGATTACATTTACAGACAAAATTAAAAATATTTCCTCCTGACAAATAATAAATAGTGCAGTACCACTTTTCCCAAAAAAAATATGTCTAGGTGGAAAAACCAAACAGCCAACTGAGATAGCAAAGTATACCCACATGTATAGACAGAGCTGTGTTGTACTATCAGGAGCATACTGACCTTGAGGTCGGTAACCTCGTTATAGCACATCTCACTACGGGTATTGTCACTGAGCTGCACATTCCACTGGCAGGGTAGAGTGTAGACAAGGTGTGGGTGCTGCTTGATAATGGCGTTGAAGATGTCCTGGTCGGCAAGGCTCGTGGCCAGCATCGTGATCAGGTCCTTCTCCGCAATGAGGCGCCACAGCTGGCCCCAGTCCAGCTCCCGTAGCTTCTGCAGCTGCAGCAGTATCACACCCGTGTTGAACCTGACACACACCCACATGTATTGTCACAGCTACACTGTCAAGTGCATAACCATTTGGTTCAATTTGACACAAAAGAAGGACATTCTACTACAGACCACTCTTGTTTCAACTTTTCCTTGCTTAAGAAGTCAAATTATAAGAGTTACAAACCATATTTCCAAAAAAGCAACTTTTACCAAGTTTTTACTTACAAAACCAATTAACTGTGTAAATAATAAAGTTGACGCGATCCCACTGTGCTAGATGTGCGGGGTTGCAAGTAAGATTGCTGAATGCGAGCAGTGAGTGTATCTAGAAGACCTTTGAGGTAAAGAGCATGAGACATTGGTGTGGTTGTTCTAGAGTAGTTGGTGATAGAGTTATCCTTGACTCAGTGAGTGACTACTGAGTGAGCCAACAAGGACAAACTCTACTCGCTAGCACAGGGTGTCATCATTACATAACAGAGGGCATGGCATACATCACTCGCCTTGTATTAGATATCAAGGTTGATACACAGGTTAATCTCATGAAAGGAGAAAACAAGGTTATTCAGTTTCATGGGGTGTTTATATTCATTAACACAAGTTACAATACTTGTCACAGCATGATGAATACAACATTAGTTTTGGTACATGGTCCACAATCAGGGTTAGATGTCAATAATAATTTGATGACATAAATTTTAGCACTGGGATCTCAATATGAGATACGACAACAGGGTACAACAATAACAATGATACGACAACTTAGAAAGACAGTACTAAGCCCACAGGACATATTATGATGCATACACTTCTACGTGGCACTCCGGGCCGTTCAAATACTGGGCGAAGTTAAGGCCTTACTCGTGGCCGAAACTGGGGGCGATCATCTCTTTGATCCCGAGAGGTTTGCAACAACATTCAATAGCCTCTTACTTTAGGCGCTGCGCCATCGACATACTGGATTAACGAGCCAGACTGGGTTACTGCTAAATACACTGCGATCTCTCTGATCCCAAGGAAGGTTTACTACATTCTGTATCTTCCAATAACTTTACGAGACAGCGAAGTGCGTACCAACACTTTATAATTGACATAACTTAGGGTGTATTCCCCTTTACGCGCGCGGCGCGGAAGCTGGGTGACAAAACCTCCTCCTTCCAGTCTCTCAGCGGGTGAGGTAGGTAAGGGAATGGAACAGGAAGGTGGAGGTCTCCCTTCGCAAGAAGTCGCTCCGGGGTTGGTGAGGGTCTCCCTTCGCAAGAAGTCGCCTCGGTTAGTTAGGTAGGGGGTGAGGGTCTCCCTTCGCAAGAAGTCGCCCCGGATAGGTAGGTACAGGGTTGAGGGTCTCCCTTCGCAAGAAGTCGCTTCGGATACAATCGGTAGGACTCCCTTTGCAAGAAGTCGACTACCAGGGAGGGTTGAAGGTCTCCATTTGCAAGAAGTCCTTCAGAGGGGGGGGGGGGGGTTGAGCGACGGGAACTCAGAGGAGCTGCCAACGAACTCTCGCGGGTGTGCCAGGCTGACCCGGCCCGAAGGCCGAGCCGCTGACGACTGACTATCTGGGCGCAGCACCCTCCTTATATACCCCTGGGAAGGGCTGAAGTACCGTTAGCAAAATGGCCGCTCGAGGCCATCTGCATCTGCAGGTGTGCCACACTCACACTTAGGAAATACTCTCTCGTGGCACAAAGTTACTCTGCTATACAAACAAACTTCCCGACTTGAATTATAAATGTGCGCATTGCCGTTTAACACTATAATTAATACACAGAAACACTTACATAATAATAAAACACAATTTTAAGCACTAACAAACAGTACAATTTATATTTACGTGCGTATTTCCCGTGATCGCTGTTTAGTACACATTTACAGAGTCCGTGCACGGGATTGGCACCACTGATAAGGCACTCGGCCGTATTTGTAAACAAACACTTGTACAGGTTAACAAATGTTACAAAGGCAGTTAACATGGAAAATAAATACTGGATAAACACTTGGACGTAAGTAAATACTGTTCCACAATTAAAGCTTCGTCTTCCACTCTTACATGCTAGAATATTATCGTTACGGGAAAATAAACGGCAATCGGCAAACTGCAAAGGTGCGGGCGAATACTAGTGCTCTTAGGCCTAAATGGTAAAGTGTTAAAAATCGGGGGCGAGCGTTAACGTATTTTATAAGAGGATGTGACGGCATCGCGTCAAAGTTAACTATAAAAAATATACACACAAAACTGTTAGCATTATAAAAATACTGCATTCAGTTAGGCAAAACAATAACAAAAATCCGTATGTACTCCTTATTTCAGTACTAAAGTAATATACTAACAGACAGAGGTACAAGTATTACAGATGATACATCTGTCTGTTATACTACTTTGGCTAAGCCAGCTTCATCGGGCAGTGAGCGATGAGTGTACTTTCGCTCACCGCCCGATGAAGCTGACTTAGCCAGCAAAACGTCGCGACCGCGCAAAATGTGTGTTGTTCCTCTACGTGCAGTACAGCTCTGTAAGTACTTGTAGACTCATATCTATATTTTATAATAATTAGTAGCCTAGGTGCCTTTTCCCGCCTTTACATATTTTCATTGTTATATTAATTTGTTAGCCTAGCGGCCTATTTCCTGACATTATAATTTCAGTACCAGTTTACAAAATACGTATATACAGTACCATGACTATCAAGTGTTTGTTATGAGAAAAACATGGAAAACGTCTGCCTGTTTAGCAACTCATAGTACTACATAATTTATAATACTACGTTTTGAAACATATATAATTCAAATAATGAAGTTTATACCATAGATCAAACAATGCTAAAAACATGTACAAATGTACATTTGTATATATTTCCTCCTTGAGAGGAGCCTTGTTCTCTTGAACGACACAAGTCAATAAATAAGATAAAACGTATCTTAGGTGTCGCAAACAGATACGAAACAATGCACAGGATGTTCACAATGTCTTGTTACCCCCCTGTATGTAGTTTATGCATATTGTTACGGTATTATGATGTTACAATATCTTGTGTTGTAGCATAACCTTAAGTATCCAGTGGATCCTTTTGGACTCCTTCATTCTCATGGTAAAGAATAATTTTGCTCCAAGTTTTGCGAGACATCTTCCGAAGCATTTGCGGGCTGATACTAGCAAAAGCAAGTCTCACTGCTTCTTTGAGATCATCTGTGGTGTCATAGTGCTGCTGTGAACACACTCCTTTATGAAGCCCCAAAGGCTATTATCACACGTTGAGAGATCTGGGCTTCGATGTGGCCATTCAAGTGGAGCATGCAGCACTGCTAAACCTCGGCCAATCCAACGATTCCAAAACACCTCGGCAAGGTATTCCCTAACAGAGATGGCATAATGGGCTTGCGCTCCATCCTGTTTGAACCACACATCACTCAGAATACCAAGTTCCTTCAGTTGTGGCACAAACCAGGTTCGCAGCATCTCCAGATAAGTTGTCTGGTTCACTGTTCCATCAAAGAAATATGGCCCAAACAAATGTTGATTGTTCACTGCAGCCCATATAATGACATGTGGAGGATTATGTTCCAATTCCTTGACATAATGTGGATTTTCCTTGGACCAGAACACAATATTCCATGATCAACAGCTTCAATAGATGGCACACTCATCACTGAAAATGACCTTTCCCCGTTTTGGGATTGTGTCGAAAGTCTGAAGAAGCAACGCACATGCATCCCATCTGTGGGCTAAATCATTGTCTGATAACTCCTGAACGAACATGGGGCGATATGCGTGAAGATGCAGGTCGTTCTTCATGTAGTTATGCAGTGTCGATCGCGGTAAACCAAGCTCCGCTGATCGTTTCTGGAGCGATTTCTTTGATGATCTCATTACTGATTCCTCAACTTCCTGACATTGTTGCACTCTAGTTGAAGGTCTTCCAGTTCGTGGTTTATCTTTGATGTTGCCCATTTCAAAGAGTTTGTGTTCCCAATGCAGAAGGGTTTGTTTTTGTGGTGCCTCTTTGAGGAATCATTGTTGGAAATTAGCACACACTTCACTAAGTATCTTCCCAGTATGAAGACGTTCGTGAACCCAAGCACTCACAACATTCCTCTGTTCCAGGGTGTATTCGCTGGTATCACATATGGTTCACATTCCTTGTCTGCAACACAACTTGACGCACCCTGCAAGGTGCTTAGAGATATTTTACGCTTGGCCCTGTAATATTAGTGATATGTAAGAGTTAGGCTTACCTTATTTTCACCCAAAGGGTCATCTAAATCCAGTATTGTGAGCCGTGTTGCCGTAAAACATAAAACTAAAGGTTTAGAGATGTAATATTTGCCGGTTTTGTATGTATACATTCAAGCCCGCCATAACCAATGTAAACAAACAGATGGACGCTATACAAATAATGCCAGGCGGCAAAATATGAACTTTTAAGAGAGAAAGTGTGTATGTAATTACAATAATATTATTAATTCTGTGTATTTATTTAGTGCTTGTTTATTTTCTTTTGGCAACACGGACATTTTCATGGCCCCGCGGGAAAGTTTAAATAGTCACGTATTTTTTTGCCGAGTGTGGGAGATTTGTGGGTGTTGGAGTGGTGCGCCTGCTAGCCAGCAGACGGCCTCCTCTCCAACGGCGGCCATTTTCACCACCCGCTAACGGTACTTTAAGCCCCCTCAGGGGAATATAAGGCGGGCGCTCGCCTAGCCAAATCGTCAGTCTAGGGCTCAGGCCTCCTCCCCGAGCAAGCCTAGGCACCATCCCCCTACCTCGAAAGGGTTGCTTCTTGAGAAGGGAAGCGGAAACCCGACGTCCACTTTACCCCAGGATTGCTTACTGAGAAGTAAGCGGAAACCCGCCCTCCTAACTGTTCACCATTACCTATCTTCCGTGGGTTGCTTACTGAGAAGGAAGCGGAAACCCCCCTACCCATCCTTTATACAGGTTACTTACTGAGAAGGAAGCAGAAACCTGGTCCTACCCACTCTTGTGCCGAAAGTGCCGTTCAAAGGAGACGTGCCCTAGCTGCGCGGGCAGTATTAGGGAACGCACCCTACCGCGAGTCGCCACGAGGCGCATATCTGTGACCGCCGGATGCGGAAGTAGAGCCAAGTCCGTGAGAAGTTCCGGGGCTCCGTGCATAAATGACCACGCGGTCAAGTATTGTGAATCTTGTAAACCAGTAGTGTATAGAGACTTGTGTATGTGAAAAGCCGAATGTATTAACCAGTGTGTACAGTCAGTGAATGTAAAAGTGTACCAAGATATAACAATATACAGTTCAAAACATATTTTTTATAGTTTCATTTCTAAATACTAATGTCTGATTCTGAGTGCCTAATTATTACTATCTCGCCTGAGGAACGAGCATTGATCGAAGGTCGTAAGGCAGAAGCCGCAGCTAAGCGCCGACAGGCCATTATAAGTGAAAGTAAGATACCTGTGGGAGTAATTCCCCCACCTCAGAGAACCGCCGAACAATCCACAACACTTTCCAAACTTTGTCATCAATACAAGGACACCGAGAACAAGCAGCCTAGATGTAAACGAGACAATTTCAGTCGCATCCTTAGGGACCTCCACCGCCTTCAGTTACCTTTAATTAGTCCTATAAAAACTCCAGAAAAACCTACACCATTACCACACCCCTGCACCCAGCAGCTGAAGAGGGAAGCCGACTTCGAGCCGAAGCCTGTGTCGGACCGAAAACGCCGCCTCCTGAGGGAGCTCTTCTAGAAATAGTGAGTGGTCAACACGCCTACCCCTTCATAAAAAAGTGAGAATTTTCCCGCTCTGCTGAGTGACTGTGTCGTGTCAACTGCCCGGGAAACCACTCTCCTTGGGACATTTAGCAGCCTCTCCTCCACTTCAGGGAACTCTCGTGCTCACACCTCATTACACCTTGAAAGAAACCTAAAATCAACCCCTTTTGCCAGCCGAGTGGCGACAAACTCAATACATGACATAAATCCAAGGGATAATTAAATATTACAACACAAGATACCATAAAATATGCATAAACTACATACATACAGGAGGATAACAAGACATTTTGGACATCCTGTACATGTTTTTAAAGTTTCGTACCATAGGTAAAAAATAAATAAATAAATAAATAAACAGTAGTAATTTGGAGTATACAACATTTATATTATCCTCGCCCAACAACATAAAAGAAAATGCCTGTAACACTGGCACAAACTAAAGGACACTCAACAGCACAGCCAAAGCTGCAATCAAACTGGCATCATTAAAAGCCGACAAGAGGGTAGAAAGCACACGATAAGAGCACCAAATTTAACATTGATTTGGCGACTCAATAATAAAACATTGTACATAGGTACCTTAGTTGTTATCAGTTACATATTAAAATTTAAAAGCTTACACAGTACCAAAAATGTGCTTTGAAAGAGGCTGGTTGGCAACACCCAGACTATGCCCAGCATGAATGTTGCATGAGCACATCAAGTTTACAACTACAGTAAGTATTGTTCGTTGCTATCCTAACTCTCAAAGCTAGTTTAGAATTTGTGCACTATAGATAGATCTCGGGTCTTGCATTTCCCAAATAGAATATGCAAAGTTGCAAAGACACATCTTTCTTCAAAATCAGATGAGGTGTCTTTACCTCAGTTTTCTTAGCAGTGTAAAGTATGGTAGTTTAAAGCACATTACTGTACACGCATGGTTTCAGCATTGACACATACGGAAGGCACAACTAATGTGTATATACAGCCCCTCTTCTGAGAACCAAAAACTGTACATGTTCATGTACCCAAATATGGACACAAAAAAAAAAAATTCCACTGTACCGCTGATGTACATACAATTTCTGGGTTTTCATCTTGTAGTATTTGTTTTAGACAAAAATAAAAAATATTTGCTTGGAGAACCAATTTTATGTGTATGTTTTTTAACTTTTTTGAACTAAATTTGCATTACTTTTTAAATGCAATTTGTAAACAATGATAGAAAAAATCTGTATTAAATTTTTTTATCACCAATTCAAAATGAATAAAGCAAATTTAGAGCAAAAATGTTGAGAACATATACTACCTACAATAAATTAGTTCTACAAGCAAACATTTTTTATTTACTTTCTAAAACAAATATTACCACTTGAAAACCTAGAATTAGCACATCAGGGGTGAAATGGAATAAAGTTAATTTTAAATTTTTGTGCACACATTCTTTACTAGTTGTGGTTCTAATGATTTAAGACATGCATCAAAGTGAACATAAAGTAATAAACAGCAACTAAGCATGATGTAACACACAGCATTGTTAAAAATTCTACAAAAGAAAATGATTTTACTGCAGCAACATACCCTCTGCCTAACGCAGGCCACGGACGGTGTTTCTTCCACAATTTTCCCAGATACCAATCACTCTGGTTCTCAACCAAACCAATTGCCTGCAAGCACAAAAGGACACATTTAGGTGTATATTTGCAGCACAAATCTACTTGGTACACATGAACAAAAAGTAAATAGATTTTTCATTAGTGCTAGGTACAAGGAAGAAACAAGAACGCAAAAAATCTACATATTGAGTTAAAAAGTACTTACTTTACAGTAAATTATCTATAGGCTACATTTTTAATATGTGCTTGGATACCCAGCTTTAAGAACTAGACTATCAACACACCTGCTTTGCACTGAACTTGCTGAAAATCTTCCACAGCTCAGCAATGTCTGTGGCAAAAGTGACATCGGTGTCGAGGACAATAGCTTTCTGCAGGGTGTCTGGAAGTACTTTGGGCAAGGTGAGTTTCATAAGCCCGTACACCCCTGAGTAATGCTTGTTTGGGATCCACGCAACATCCTGCACCACATTGTCTGCCAGGTAGAAGCTCACCTCCGCTGTAACATTGAGTTCAGTTGTCAGATGGTAGTAAAAATGTTTTTAAAAAATTACAAACAGCTATACAGTATATAAGAGAGTTGTCAAGTATAATTCACGATTAACTTTAACACTGAAAGCCATCCACCCATGGATGAAACCATGTACCATCTTAGCTAGGAGGGGATACTATTCAACTTAATTATAGGGAGTGTAAATGTATGGGACAATTTAACTGAAACTTTGTGTAGCACAAGGTACAGTACATACCGTAGTATTATAACACAATATACAGTACGTGTATATCATGTGTGTTAGTGACTTAAGTTGAAATTTGATATTAGTAGTGTAACCAAAGAAGAACTTCTGTGAACACTGCAATTTAAATTTCTTGCTCTGCCAACTCACGGAATTAACTTGACAGCAGTTATCCAGCAGTATCCTGCCAAGGGTTGGTAACCTTGGGCATCTAGCAGGATGCCAGTATCTTGGAGAACATCATGGCGGTGAGTAGTGCTGTCGGGCAGCTTCGCTGTTTATGATTGTGTATATGTTGCATCAGAGTGAATGTGTTGTATACAGTCCATTTATTAAATAATATAACAGACAGAGGTAGAAGTACTTACAGATGATACTTGTAAATCGGTACACATACACAAAGGGACAACACACATTTTCCCGCAGAAGCGTGGTCGCGACGTTTCACCAGTATTAAACTGGCTTCCTCGGGAGGCAAGACATGGTACACTCACTGAGTGTCTTCGATTCGTGTGTGTATCAACTGTAAGTACTTGTACCTCTGTATGTTATATTACTTTGTTAACCTAGCTGTCTATTTCCCGCCATTCTTAGTCCATTTATTAATTGTGCATTAACAGTAGACCTATGTAACAAAATGCTTTTATTAAAGTATTACAATTGTACTGCTACTCCAAAATTTAATTGTCACTTCAGATATAATTAGAGTCAGGTATTTGGACACAAGTGACTTAGAATGCAACACAATCAGCAAAATACGTACTAAAATAATGTCCAAATCATTAAAAATACAGTAAATGAAAACCAACAAAATTTTTGGAATGGATTATGTTATCTTTAGTGGCTCCTAGCATTACAATAGGTATCTGTATATGTATACTGTATCAATATATTTAAATATGAATGTAATTAAAAATGTATAAATCTTAAGAAAGAAACAACGTCCCAGAAATGTGAGTAACAATCCGTAAGTACAGTAGTACAGCAATTACAACTCCACTTGCACAATCTAGCAGGAAAACATTTAGGCCTATTTCATATTGAATTGCAACTATGTATGTACTATTATTACACCTTACAGCGCTTTCAAGAATTTAGTCACAATGTTGCTGACACCTGGAGACAGAAATAAATGAGATCACTAACTACGCAAACTTATTACAGAAACTCTAGCCAGTTATTTTTGTGCATGTGTTTTATCTTTAAAAATGGCAGTGGAATTAGTAAATTTTGTTTCAACCTACAATATAATTACAGTACTCTACTTAACTGTCATGTGTGTTTTAATGTCTAGCTTTTTCCATCAGTTAATTTTGACTTTAACAAGTAAAATTATTTTGTTAACTTTCTAAGCACAAACTCATTTCCACAAACTGTGAGGCCTGGTAAAATTTGGACCTGAACACCAAAGAACTCTTAAATCACTTAACCTAACAATTATGGACGAGATGACATTATCTTGATGGGCTCATGAATGTAATTTAATTTTTTAGTTGTTATGCTTGTTGAAACAGACAAAGGCCTAACTAATTTATTTATAATGCCTGTTAAAAGAGACTTAACTAAATGATAAAATAAATCTTGTATGTAATTATTTTACAAAATGGAATAAGCAATTGTAAAGGGTCAAGCTTCTTACATTCCAGTGCCACAACTAACTCTCTTCTCAGGGTTCACAATGATATTGTTTGTTCGTGGGTCCGCGCCTGCAACAACTTAACCTGTTCTTGCTTGATTGGGACATTTACTAGTTCACTAACGTAAACAATAAAAAAAAATTTTGAAAATTGATATTTTTCTAATTTATTGGAGTGTGATGTTACAAGTCCTATAAACACAATATGTTGTTTTTCTTTAAGTTCAATGCTCGATAACACGATCACGTGGGTGGCGACTGCAACGCTAAATAAAACTATAAACGTGCGGACGGCGATCTATTATGAGAGTTAAAAAAAACTCCCTGCTTCTCACAAATTACGGAAGAAAAAAAAGCTACACACTCCACTTTCGTACACCGATCTTGACCTTTTATCTGCTGCCCGCGCACACCATCAAAAATACGTCCACTCACTACGCCATCTTGCCAAAGAAGAACAAAACAGCTCACCACCCCAGCCTCGTGTTCCCGCACCACCTTGCAGCCAACTTTCACATTACCAAAATTCCCAACAGGAATATACAATTTGAAATAGGGCATTTATCAAAATTGTGAATAAGAGAAAAAATTACAGTTACTGAATAAACAAATACATTAACATCTTCAATTTTACCCTTAATTATAATAAACATTTTTATAACAATGTTACCAACTATTCAGATTTAAACTTCACTAGTTATGCTTAAATAAAATACAAAAAAAAAAAAAAAGAATATATACATAGGCTAGTCAGGTGAGGAACCTTACCCTATAGTAAAAAAAAATTTTATGCGTAAACTACAAACAATAAACTTATAAACCAATTAAAAATGTAAATAGGAAGAAAATATTTTCCAAGTTAGGTATTACGGTGCATTTTGCACATTTAAGTACAAGAAGTGCGGAGAGCTGATGATGACACAGCACATGCGCCACGCCTCACCTTAGCCTCCAGGCACAAGGCAACAACTGACGTAGTAAAGTCTTTTCTCAGATAACTCATGTCTATGAAACATTCAGAGAGATAAAGTTATTTATATTGTATCCACCTATAACTTTTTAAATATTCTGAACAAAGCTTATCATGTCTAAGAGAGTACTGTAACTACACCTATTTTCTCCCATGTGAAAATATACTTTAAATTTATCAAAAACCCTCAAAAAGACATACACATATCCATATGTAACATTATTTGAATATTATTTACAAGCAGACACCTGTCACATATGTTGAGTACTTTTCGAGTTCTGCACATTGTTTGGCGACCTGGGCGGGGAAACCACTTCAATTCACACAGCTAAAAAATTCTTCTAATGTATACTGGACCTTTTATGTAAACCCTTCAAACACACTGCAGTCACTAAATTGAACTTCCATAGTGTTTCTTTACACACATTTAATTACATAAATGTACGTACAAGGCATTTAATTACTTCAAACATTACAAAAGAACTGTAAATTTACAAGGGTATATAGCAGACAAACTTTCAATAATTCTAGAGCTTTACCTTGGCAAATGAAAACTTTATAAATTTGATGTTCTTGCATTGCCCCACAAACTAATTCTACAAATCAATGTAAAGTTAAACAGAAAATAATAAACTGTGATAATTACATGATTTGAAAGACAAAATTTTAATAGCTAATGAATAATCCAAAGTAATTTTTACTCAAAAAATTAATGTATTGATCACAATTAAACTTACCGACTAAATGTATGCCAAATACGTAATGTGATAATTTTTATTCATTTGCTTACATGCTATTACCACAAATATCCTGAAACAGACCACATCTACAGAGAAGCTACAAATCTAATTAGACTTATCAGGAGACGAACATGCAGGTATTTCCCGTTTGTGGAAGAATACTGAATAGTACCAAATGATGATACTGTAACGCGTCAGCGCTCTCGAGGGCATTGGACAGGGTCGCCTTGCGGATCGCGCTACATTCCCCTCCCCTGCTCGGTACCTACAGCCCCAGTGTCAAGACAGTAGACTGTGCACCTACTCTTTCCCCACCTCTCTCTACACTATCTCCAGTCACGTGATGAGTCAATGGACTGCACCCCACCTCCTTTCCCAACATCTTCCCGCCTCTAGCGATGCGGGCCACTCACGACTAGTTGACGTCACAGGCGTTCCGAATGAATGGGCACCTGTCAGTCATCCGGGACAAGAATTCAGCCCAGACGTAACTGAATGTTTCAGCAACACACAGAACATTCAGCTTACATCAACCAGCATGGTCAGAGAGGTCCGAGAAAATTCTGGGCGGCGTTGCGGGCGAATATAAATAATTGCCCACTGCGCGCATATACAGAGTGATTGCAGCGTTTAACTGGTGAGAGTTTGCAATAGACTTGGCAGCAAGGGACGAGACAGAACCAGCAGATAGACGAAAGGCTACGGAGGTGTAAATAAAGATGAAACTTTGAGTGGTGTGATTAAGGGTGAGTGTGGACAAACAGGTTGAACGGTAACTGTGCATTGTGAGAAATATTTTGGTAGAAACTAATGTAGTCGGAGAACTGATTTGAGGGAGAGACACTATTAATTATACACTATACAGTAAAACTCTGTTAAGAAGTTTCTGAAGGGACTGAAATATTTGAACTTATTAACAGGAAAAAACTTAAATATAATTCAAACTTATTATCGGGGAAAAATTTTTAAGTGGGAACTTCTTAACAAAGTTTTACTGTAGCAGTAAATTAGGCTTTAAGGGAGAATACCCGTACATAATATCTGTAAGTGTTTAATTTGAAAAGGGTAAAACCCGAGTGTCTTATACTTAATGTAGTATTGTAATTAAATTAAGAACTTTAATTTTATTTCCATCCCAAACGACAGCAAAGCTTTTACAACACTACTAAGCCGTAATTGAATTTTGTAAAATTTATATTGTACTTTATTTGTTAGCTTTGTGAATTTTAATTACTTTCTTCGTGAAACACCACCTCAACCTTAACTTTTCTTATTTACTGTATGACATTTCTACTTTAGCCAAAAGCAACATGATTTAAATATAAGCCGGGATAAAAAGTTATTGTGGTTTAGATGTTAAACATCCCGTACAACATAAAAAACATTGGGCAGCCATAAGCAAGAAGGCACTACAATTTAAACAATCAATTCCACCAATTTCATACCTTGAGGTACACTCCATGTGTAAAACAATGTCTGAAGAATGACTTGTGCCACAGAGTCTGCTATCAAATGGAAGTGGAGAGGGTTCTTGCTGTAGAACAGTATTGACTTGATGAGAGTCACAACTGAGCGACTTGAGTTATATCCAGCACACACTATGGCCACGTGAATCACTTCACACTTTGGTACGTCAATCTCCTGAAACACCCACAACAATATGCTGAGTATGCACTACCATATTCATACTACAGTTCCTACATATTTTTCCATTGGAAAGGTACTACACAAGTAAAGATTGTTCACTGTAAAGAGAACACTTTTGAAACCAACCTTCAAATTACTCATTACTGAACAAAATTTGGCACATAGAGTGCTTAAAAAGTAAATCCATTTGTTTGCTTGGACACAGAAATATGTACTTATTAAAAACACTATTATATGTTGTACTGACTTCTGAATTGTCTACACCACTTTCTTTCCACACCTAGAAAGGTATTTTTTTTAAACCCACATTAAGAGGGTGACATATGTGATAATTTTGAGCTGTTTTAGTGGGCAATGCGTAAGCAAATATAGGCCAAAATAGTTAATGCTGAATGAGATTTCGACATACTATTAAGGAAAGAAACAATCAAGAATATCAATGCAGTTTTTAAATTTTTGTTAATATCCTTATAAATATACAAATTTTAATAATAAAAAGGGTTACATATGAGCAGGTTTGACAAATCACAGAAAATAAAGTAACTGATGAATTGATAAAACAGAAACTATAAACAGTATCTCTCACCTTCATTCATTGCAGCATATTTAAAGCAAAGAGCATTTTTTCTTTTGAATACATTCACTTGATGGGGCTCCCAGTTGGCCCAGTAGCTAGAGCACTCGCCTTCCACCACAATGAACCTGGTTCTATTCTCTGCAGGGCTGCCACCTGGATTTTCGCATGTGACAACTGTGCTGCACTATGCTACTGGTCTGCTGGTTTACTCACAGATACCTCGCTTCCTTCCTACTCCTCATTCCGGTGCCTCTCCATTGTAGGCCCACATTTCACATCATCCTTTTATACAAGCAGCTACAAGAACCCAGTTGTAAGATTGCATCAAGGGTGCTATACCCTGGCCCTCAGGTGACCTCCTTATACAATATTTATTCATCAGATGCACTGTAAGAACATATTTGAGTCAAAAAATTTCTCCTCAAAACCCTCAATTTCATACTCTGTGAACTGCAGAGGTGTTCCAGATTACCATTGACTCTATGCAAAATTGGTCAAACGTACAATGATATTTACAGTATTTGTTTACCCACGTACCATTCAGCTCTGGGCCAGTTTACAAAAAATACGTGTTAAAGAACTCCTTCATTGGAAAAATAAATACAAAAAGTTAGTAAAAAGTATACAACTAATGATTGTGTACATCCAAATATAAAAGTGTGTTTAACGGCTAACATAAACTCTGTATAATATAAACTATGTATTCGCGTAAAACAAGCATTTGGAAATACCTATACTAGCTGTTTAACACCTTCTTAATGTCCTCACAAACTTAAAAATAGGATTATATATCTTGGCTACTTCCAAGAGGTAATAATTGGGGGGTTTACACATGTTACAAACACAATCTACAATGCTATTCATTTATTATAAACATCATTAGTGGAAAACACTTCGTACAATTGATTCACAAGTTATTTAGCAACTAAAGCAATATTCAACGTAGAGCTTCTTGATACTGTGAAGCGACCAGCCTGCGTTTGGGGTATACTTTTTCGATCAGTCAGTTGTCTTTCCAGGGTGTTGTTTAGTCAATGTTAATGTTAAATTGTTTTGCACAAATTATTCTAGCCAGTGTTAATGACACTTCAGAACCAAGAGCTGGTCAGCCTAGCGTCAGTTACGTGTAGGGCAGTGATGATGCCTTTACTATTTTCAAAAGCCCCAGTGTGTTGCCCGGCTACCCTACTTTAAGCCATTGCCTGTATATGATTAAAATCCTAGTGTTTACACAATTGTAAGTCAGTAGTGTTTGTTTCAATGGGATTTCCATGTTTGATGTTTTAAGCCTAATAATCTTCTAAGAAAGTCATTTGGTTAAGTAATTTAAATATTATAATTTTTTGCTGAACAGACATCACCTAGAAAACCCACTCTAAATGTAAAATCGCTACTGGGACTGGCGAAACAGCAGAGTAACAGAAAACCGTGTCTGGATGCAATTGCTAGTGGTTAGTCTTTTCATTGTATTATGTTAATGTTAAATAATGTGTTCTTAAGCTCTGAGTTAAAAGTTATTCTGAGTTTTGTTTTCGGACAGCACGTGAATTTAAAATAAATATGTCTTGTGTGGACTTTTCTGAAACAACATAAAAATTAAAGCAATTATTGACTCTTGGAAATTTTACGGGAAATTGATCCTTTAAAAGTTATTGCGGTTGGAAAGTTTTAGGTGTTTATTTTAAAGATGTGTAAAAGACTTTGGCCAGCCCGGCCATTGTGCCACAGGGGCGACAGCCCTAGGGGTTCGCAGAGGGTACTGCAATGTTTACGGCTGGCAATGTCCGATGCCAAAACATTATTTAAAATTTTTTTATTGTATTAATTATTCAGTAAAATATTGAAACCTGTCCTTGTGCTCATCAGAATTTTGCATTTTTTTAATGTAAACTTATGGCGATATCGACCCCGTGGCCGGCCCACTATCGGTTTCTGAAGTTATGTTGTAGTTCAACTTGTGCTTGTTTCTTTTGAGTTTGGTTCCATTTGGGTTAAGTTATTTTTCAGTTTTATTTAAATTTATGTAAAAGAGAAGTGTATGTGCAGATGTAAGCATGGCTACGTGAGCTTTTGGAAAAAAGGTAATAAATATGGGCTGTTGATTGAACCACGTGTTTGACTACCGTTCTGTATGCGTCCACCCTTGAATACCACAAAACCCTGAGATAAGAGTAGCTCACAGCTGAGACTGGAGCATCTATAAGAACTGATCAGTTCACATTTTTTTGGACATTGTAATAGAACGTGGGCAGCAACATGTGGTACATAGCCCAGTAGCTCATAGGTGCCATCACAATACACTGGCCAGTATTTACATATTGTAATGCGTCCTTACATAAAAGTTTGCCGGATAGCTTCAGTCGAGAGTTACAATAAGGAAGATATAATTAAAAAGTCAGATTCTCGAATAAATCACTTGAAGTTTAATGTAGTTTGTCCAAAAATAACTTGTTACAAAAAATTTACATTGCTGTATCCCTCGGGATAAGATGTCTGATGCAAGGTTCACTTTAGGCCTGGTTGGAGTTTCGCCCCGAAAAGACTACAACGGCAGATGTGACGTGCATTAACTA
>PNEQ01001206.1:21237-61996 GCA_003012365.1 Medauroidea extradentata
GTATCTTTTAACATCTCACACTTCACAATCACATTAAATTGAGTTCCTTGAATTGTAGTACAAGTCCCATCAGGTTTGAAATAGTTTAATAATTCAATATGTTATAAAGTTTACCTACATAGTAGGTTTGAATCAATATTCTGAGCAACATTTTACTTAATGAACACAAGAAAAATAACAATCGTTGTGTTGAACATATGCAACAGCGCCATAAAGGATTCATCACCTGACTAAATGTAGCACAGATCAAAAATGTTAAATCGGGACCAGGTCCGCAACCTCCTCACAATATGTACAACCTTCTATGTGAAAATACCAAAAGTTTTGTTTCGTACTAATTACTATAAAATTAAGATAGAATTTTTATGCAAATATCACAAATTACTCTAACACGTACTTTTTTATCAAAGTATTTTTGAACATTAATACGTCAATGCTAAGGCTAATGCCAAAAGTTTATTTGCATATCTGTATTCTGTTTCAGTTCGTCTTCTCACATTGCTAATGTTTACATGGTTAACCGACTTCTGGGTTAACTGTGTTGGATGTAAGCAGCGAAATTGTGTCTCATAATTTTCGAAACGAGGGTATCTATGTCTGCATAATCAATGCACAGATAGTACGAAAAGTGAATTGTGTGAGTATGTTTATATTTACAATACATACAGTGTAACGGAATTGTACAGACTAATTGAGAATATAAATTCCTCAAGTTTTCCCAAAGCATCTACGGTACTTTATCTTGAACAGGTTGAAATATTATGACAAAATCAATTAGAACTTTTGGTTTCAACTTGAAAAATTACATAGCCAACTAATATTTGAAAAAGAAAATTTTCAATTCTACACTGATTCTTATAGCACTGTGAAATATTTACACAACTGCAAATATTTTATCGAAAACCACATCTACGGTCGTAGTCTAAATTGATGTCATCTGACCAATGTTATTCATGAATGAAATCATACAAATATAGTCCTTGGAATTTGTTCTGAAATTGTCCACTATTACCTACTAGGAACTAGTTCCGATTTAAACACTTGGGCTTCAAAGTTCCTTTACTTTCTTGACTGGAACGCTGTAACTCATTTGTTTTAGATTTCTTCTGAACATATTTTGTAATTGTCTAAAACATGTTAACAATGTCATGAACAATATTTTAATGCACTCACTAACTGTCTAGTGAACAGTGCTCAAAATCAAAAATTTTTGTACAGATGCCATGTGTCATACACATTTCGTAAAGCATAGTCTATAAGTTGTGAGAGAAAGATTAATTAAAGGGTATCTAACTTTTATTTATTTTCATACTTTTGTGCTAACATTGAAAGATATTAAATATTTAGCGTGAATTGTAACTTATGCAGTTTTCAACAAAAATTACAGAAATTATAGTGCTGGTACTTTATTACCTAACATCTGTGTTCATTCAGTCTGTACTACATACTGTATTATCAAAGTGCTTCTTTATTCATTATTTTTCCATTTGCAAATTTATTTGGATCAGCATTTATTTTATTGATATTCATTACTGCTGTATATTATGCAAGATGTTGTGACGTGCACGGGCACGTAGCACTTACTTGGCCTCTTATCACAAAGTAATTTCAATTTTTTTTGTCGTAAAATGTTTTTTTTTCTCTGTTTATAACAAATTAAGTAGGCCAACTTAACCAGGTATAAGGGTGTATACAGCGGGATCCAACCTATTAATTGGGGATGCGAGTAGAGAAATTTACATTAAAATTTTCTTTTTAATTTTAAATTTAACTTTAAAGCAAGAGAAAAGCATAGAGTTTTACATGTCAATTTTATTGGATTTATATCGTGTTTGGACTCATTTGAAAGCTAATTTAATTTCAAGCAACTTTTCTAAGTAAACTATTCTTATTTTTTTGCCTTGTTTAGGTTTTTTGAAATTTCAAGTAGCTTATTAGCTTGCTTCTCCTGGAATAGGATTTATGTGGCAGGCTAGTAGTAGTTCTCGTGCTTTAAAGCACGTACAGAGAAGTGCTGGCTTTTACAATTTCAAACAAGCTCGGAGCTAGCCTGTGCTTTAGATAGATTTATCTGGCAGGCAGGTCAGAGTTCACTCGCTTGGAGGCACGAACATGGACGTGCTGGAATGCGGGGACTCTGCAGGGCGTTTCTCGATCAACGTGGGTGGTAGTGTCGTGCGCAACAACACTGAAAAGGTGGTGATCCGCGACAGATTGAGAACGCTGCACATCCCCAATTAATAAACTAATGAATATTTAGCTGGGATTATGAAATGAGATGCTTTGTAAATTTATCAGTATATATGTTACATACAATTTTTAGGTTATAAACGTAAATTAACCAGCTTTTTAGGCAAGTTGGATCCTGATGTATCCCTCCGCCGCTCAGCCGAGTAAGTCAGGGTGTTCGCCCAGGAAGTTCAGTGGTGTTTCATTGGAGCTCGTGACCGGTCGCCGGGAGATGGCCGGCTAAATTTTTCTTGTGATTAGTTGGGGCGTCATGGCGGCAGGAAGAGGACGTGTTAAACGTGGTAGAGGGGCTGTGAAGCCTAGAGGGCGGATTCGGGAGTAAAGTGGGCGGTATTGCCTGCGAGGCTTTGTTGTTCATCATGTTTCTTTAGCTAGTTAGGATATCTAAGTAGTATTTGCCTGGGCGAACACTCTAGACTACATCAAGTTGAGCACTTGCATCACCCTTTAATGTTTACGTTTCGAAGTTGAAAAGGTAACTGGAATGAGTTTAAGTGGTTAAGCAGTGAGTGTTCAATGTGCAAGTGAACCATTAAAAAAAAAAAAAAAAAAAAACTAAACGGAAACCTTTTTTTTTTCTTCTTTTTTTTATATGCCCACTTAAATGTTTTCTCTCTGAGCGGACACCGTTTGAAATACTTCAGGCTATCCGGGCAAGTAAAACAACAGGGAAGTATTTCTAATTTCTAAAGGACTTGTCAAAGTCATCGCTTGCCGAAATCAGCTGCCGCCGGTAATGGAAGGTAGCTGCAAGGAATAAACAACACCATAACGTAGACGTGAAGTAGGAGAGTAGCAGCCCCGTCACATTCTGCCGCCCCGAACAGGGACTTCATAACCTCCAAAATAAGCTTCTAGACATTCCACGACAGTGCGAGCAGAGACGTAGGAGCGGCACCTGTCACATTCTGGCGTCCCCGAACAGGGACAGCTAGATAACTAACAACACGGCGACGTAGACATACATGTAGACGGAAGCAGACCCGTCACAATGTCGAATGTGAATCTTCCATGGTCAAATCTGACAAAGTAGTTGCAATAGTTAAAGGATAAGCATTTATTGAAAATTAGAGATACATCATACTGAATAGTAAAATAGCTTTATCAGATTTTGGCCAATCTTTAATTACCGGTACTAAAATTTAACCATGGAATTGTTCTTTTTTTTTTTCCCCAATTCATTTAAAATAAAAATTTAACGCTACATTTTTTTTGTACCAGTTACTAAAAAGGAACTGAGTGATACTATTTTCAAGTTGAATTTGAACACTTTTTTTTACGAGACACGTAAAACACTGCATGTGACTCAATTCTACTTTAAACTTCTTTGAAATTATAATTCAGAGAAAAATTAAACAAGATTGGCATTACAGAAATTAACTGTAATTTTATTTACTTATTGGGGTTTTTAAGCACGGTGGCCTTGGTGTGGAATACTAGAGATAAGAGGAAGGAATTGGAATAATAACCCAGAGCCTGAATTAAGAAATCAGTTTTGAAAAGACTTCAGAAACCCCTAGATGGTTAAAAAGTTAATGGTGAGATTGGTATTCTTAGAATACGGATCCTTTTGAATGAAACTAAAGTGTTATACCAAGCACCAACTCTGTACATAAAAAGGACAGCCATCTACTGCCTGAAAGGTAGACCTATTATTTCTTTGGCTCGTAACATAATGCAGCAATCTGTAGTGTCACAAAGGCACAAGCACGCACCTGGGTGGGGCAACGCGCAGCCAGCTCCTGTTGCTGAGCCAGCGTGGGGGTGGACGAGTTGCTGCTGCCCTGGATGGCAGCCACCAGGTGGTTCTGGGAGATACTGAGCTGGTGCCGCAGCAGCTGGTTCTGCTCCTCCATCTCTCGCACCCTGCCCGCGAGCCGCGCCTCGCGCCCCGTAAACCCCAGCATGTTGCTGCTCTCCACTGCACCAAAACAACACATGCTCGATAAATGCTGCCACACTTCCCTCCTCTCATACCCTTGCTACAACTGTGCGTAGCAACCACTAACTCACCATTGATTGTAGGTATTAAATGTATGACTTTATAGCTACAGTAATTAGATGAGTCACAGTCATTTGATTTTTTAAAATTTCTTCTGAAGCATCGTCACTACTTGATCGTCCAGTGCCCCCTCCACCATTTTAAGTTAATAAACACAATCACCAAACGGATATGTGCATGTGAAGGACTGAAACCTAAATTTTGCTGTGAAATGCGAAGGTGAAGTAAGGCTATAGGAAACTAAATGTACACTAGCAGCAGCCACTGTCTCTTTTTTCTGTTTTATTAGTTTCAGACTAAAGTTTTTTTTTTGCTAAATTTATTTCCACCCATGTACCCTTCTTTGAATTTTCTGCTCTATGCGAGACTAAGTATGTTATAGTGTATAGTACAATTTTATCCACTTGGGATGTTATGTCTAATGTAGTGAAAAGCTCAACGAACTACGTACTGTATGTAGTTGGCCTATAGTAGATGATTTGAGATATGTGTCATTTTGAAATAGCGTATCAAATTCACGAAGCAATTATGCACGCTTCTAATTAATAACTAAATAAAAAAACGGCGACAGCGAAAGTCAAGCGACAAGAATTTCCGTTTCAGTTATTTTTGTTTGAAAATCACTGGATATAAAAAAACTCTGCTGCTCTTCAAAGTGGGCCTCCTGTTGTTTAACTGACTATACCACATTGAATTAATTTAGGCAGTTCAGAATAAACAATTACAAGTCATTAGTGAACACAATCCAATATTATCAATGGCTGCATTTCTGCTAGTATGGTTGGCAGAAAATTGCTGAATGTAGTAAGTGTATTTTCGTATTTGGATACAATGCTGAAGTAAAACAAAATGGAACCAACCTACCTGTACTTAATTATTAATTATGTATGAATAACTTGCTCCATGTCTTAATTTGTATCCTCAGAAACACGTAAAGGATCTCTTGGAGTGCATAAACAAATAAGTATATAAATAAATAAGTTTTACTAATGATCTTATTTAGGTACTAAATAATATGTCATTTGATTTTAACAGACGCCATCATAAAATGACGCTACCTGGCTGTTGGAAATTTACTGTTGTCTATACAGTGATTTGGCATACTCCGCGCTAAGATGCAGTTCAAAATTCTGCAGCGAGTTTTGTCATCATACATGTATATATAAAATGTATTGAAAAATATATGGTGATTTTATCACACAAATAAAAAACCAGTATATTTAATATATAGTTGCCAAAGATCTTAAGTTAACTTCTGCAAATTGTTATGCTCATGATTACGTCACAAACTTATTCTTTGGAATTGGTTAGTTTTAAACAGTTAAAGCAATGACTTTTCTAGTATAAATATTTTTTATGCTCAAAAGCACTTTGTAGAGTGAATAATGTATTTTTACCTTCTTTTCCAGGTGTGTGAGGTGTAAAATAGCAAATAATGCTGTCTGGATATGCAGCAAACTGGTTTCATTGTGCATATAATGATTAGACGAACCAGGTTTTTGTGTTGTTTAAGAATTTATAATTTAATACCATAAGACAGTTTTCTGGGCAGTTGTAGATATGTAAACATTGTATAGCTCAATATAAATAAAAACTCATGACAATGTTCGTTTTTTTACATGTCACAGAAATATACAAACAGGATGAAAATACACACTGTACTGAGGTATGAACCATGTGACAAGCAAGCCAATGCATTGAGCCTAATGGCAAATGTGAATTTTTTTTAACAAAAACAGCAGATTTCCCCAGCATGCAATCTGTTCTGACATCATTAGCTGTTTTCCACTGGAGAAGGTAGAAGCAAGGAGGGTAACCAGGTGGATGAAGGATGAATAGAGAAGGCAAGGGTAGGCTGGCGAGGACTTAGGAGAACTTCCAGCCATCAGAGATACTGACGGAATTTGGTAGGAACGGCTCTTGCTGTTCCTCTATGTGGCCTTCGTGTGTGTCTTAGTTGGTTCAAGGTTGGTTTCGGTTTCAATTCTTATTAATTGAAGGTAGTGCGAGACGGAAGTTATTTTAATCATTAAATCAGATTATGTAGTAATGTTCCTAAAGTGGGGTCCGGAGACATGCCATAAGATTCAAGTATAGGAAAGAATGCGGTACAGTGGTTGAGAGTTAAATTAAGATCTTCAAGTTAACAGTTTAAAATGGGAAATTTAATGCAACTTCATTTATGTAGTTACCCATTGTGCTACGTCCAAAATTACTATAAATTAAAATTCATATAGTTTACCTTAAGTAAATTTTTGCAGAATGTTTAGGTTTTGATTTTCACGGTCATGTGGAAGTTAAAATTTGGGCTAGGTTATGAGTTCGACAGGTAGGCTAGGATTCTTGGTGCCAATTATAAAATATATTCTTGTCATTCAGGCTTCAAATAAATGCTGTGCTGCGAGTGGTGTGACCCATATTGAGGTTCTCATGTTTTATTTGAGTGGGATGTGGCTCTGAGGACTATTTTTCTTAATGGATACAAAAGTTTGTCCCCAATTGATATCTGTGAATGTAATTTTTGATGTAGAAAATTGTTTTCTCTTATTCTGAGGGCTTCAGGTGATTTTCAAGCAAATAGTGGGTTTGGATCCCGGGGCATGAATCCACAGCATTACAGCACAACTGTTGCGTTTCCTGGGAAAGCTGAGTTAAAAAAGATCGTGAAGCCATGTAATGGCTTTACACTTGTCATGAAGTACTGTACCACTTGTTATTTTGTTTAGAATGTGTGAGGGAATAAACATATATACAAGACACTATGTGTTTCTGTTCATCAATCTGTCGCTCCCTTCTGTGAATGTTGTTGAATTAATGCATAAGTCTGAAACTCCAAATTCAACAATATCTGAAATAACCTATAAGCTGACGAGGTTTTAAAAGGTTGAACCAAGCTGACTAGCAGTATTGTTGTCCTGAGAGTACATCTGCGCTGCATTATCACAGTGTTCACCTGGACTGCTACTACCACATTACGGCTAGCAGAAATACTGCCATGTCACAAGTCTATGCTTGGAAGGTCAGTGAGGGAGTGTAATTTACTAAGGGAAGAATTGGTAGTAGTAAAAGGGATTGGAAATTTTAGTAGGCTAAGGTGTAAGTGAGGGGGAGGATGAATTTGCCAATGAGCGATTACCCAATTTCAAGTACAGTGTTATTAAATAATTATCATAAAAACATAACCCACAAGTCCAATTCACAAGCCCTATTTAACTAAGTAGTCAACAATAAGTTAATTTAACTTTTGTAAGAAACGTAAATTTAAAAAAAATTTTGAATTGTTGTAGTTTCCTTGACAATCTTAGGCCTAAATTAAAACTTTGTAACATAAAACTAATATTACCATGTCGATTTTCCAACAGTGAATAATACAGCAATGCAGAAGACAGCAATGCTCCCAAGAAAAATCCAGTCAACCAGTGTCTCGCCAAGGAACACAGGAATACATTACGACTTCGGCGATGAGCTATTCTGATCACTTTCCACGTCACTGTAAGGTCTATCTGGAAATAAAATGGATAACTGTATTTGAAATATTGTAGGTCTAACCTATATATAATTAATTGAAACTAGAATGAGTAACAAATTATTAGTAACAGCTGTTTATTTAAAAAAAAAAAAGTGGTAGCAATACACCAGTATGCTGCTAAAATTCAATAACAGGGATACTGGAGAAACCAGCCCATTATCTGCTTAAGAACTTAGCATAATATTTCACATACAGAAAAGACGACCAAGACAATTTGGCTAACAGGGCAGCGCTGCTGAGAATAGTGCCACAACACTTTTATTATACTTTGGCGTAAGCAGCAATGCAAAGGTATGCTTCTATCCAGCAGGCCATTTCCTTTAGTCACTTATTACATTTACGTTTGCACGCTACCAATGCTCTAAATTTCCTGCACAAGAAATACAGTTACTTAATACATGAATATTTCAGTTGTCGGACAGCTATAAATATGGGCAATTAACATTTCTATCTGCAGTGTACGTTGTTGTAAAACATTTATCTGCAAGTCCTACGTTAAGTTTCCTCAAAAATATGATTTACAATAATTCTAGCATACAGCCAATTCTTTGAAACTCCGTCTACTTCAGAAAATTTGATAGAAGGTAGATCTAAACAAATTACTTTTGAGAGGTGCATTTCAGTTTCAAAATTGATGTCATTATACTGTACAGAGAATCAGCTATCAATATTACGTAGGCTTATTCTATTACCTGTAAAGAGACAATACACTAAACACGTTTAAAAACCTTGATTCTTATCAACAAGAGTATTTTTTTGCCTATAATACGGGGCAACTAAGCAATATAGGTTATGTGATTAAATGTAGTCTACCTTGATATGTGATTCAATAATTTAAAGTAAAATGAAATTAAGTTATTTCCCACTATTGAAGTGTTTGTATATGTCTGAAGCATAACTACAACACATGGAACATTAAAACATCTCTTCTCCAAAAATTACACTCAAAACAAAACAAATACACCCCTCTCAAAAACACGATCAAACAAACGTTGGAAAATTGCGGTTAGAATTAGCAGTCACGTTAACAAAACGAAATTCCCTGACATAAACCAAGGAAAGACGAAATCAAATGGGACATTTGTCGCCATATTGGACTAATATAAATGTATATGAAATTATTCTTTCTTTTATAAAATTGCGTTCGCAATTAAAAACGTTAGAATTATGACGTGTAGTTAAAATTTGACATAAGAATAGAAATTCTTAACGTACCGATTCGCAGCAGAACTTAACAGGCCGTGTTTATTGTTTATTGTTTATTTTCTTTTCAAACCCCGATAAATCCTTAATAGAGATATGAGAGATATGAGGTGGGTCGTGTGGCGTGTGCGTCATATATGTACATCTATTTGCTATGGTCATGACTTAAACTAACAGATAGTGAAATTTTGTATTTTTCCGTACAAGAATGAACCAATCAGAGTATTCGGGAATTTAAATAAACAAGGCGGATATTTAAATAGGCCTAATATACGGTCGCGATATATATTATGGTTTTGGAAAAATATGATGATGACGTGTGCCGTGGACGCCCGTTCTGCCACCGTCCTTTTTGGGCTGCCGCGGCCATTTTCCGGCCACGTGCTCTCTCCTCCCTCCCCCCGCTTCAGCAGGACATAAAGGCACTGTGCTTCATCAGTGGAGATGTCAACACCAACGTCCCCCCAATGAAGGTACATTACGGTCTACAACTAGCAGTTTTGGGCTAGTCAAATTCGTTTGCAGGGCCCGCAGCGTATTTGCTAGTATTTTCAACAAAATCTAAAACTGTCCCAGACCATGTGAACCTGTTTATGACGTCGGGGCGCTACGCGCCACGACGCACGTCAGGTGCCAAGCTGTAACAGACATTGTGTAAATAGTGACGTTAGTTAATCGGAAAGCATACCAGAATACACTGTAGATTTGCATGATTGCTTACAGTACTCTTTTTTTGAAAAAATGCTTTGAACATTTTGGATATTATTTCAGTTGCTAAAGTCATCATGGCGGCAAGGACACTTAGGAAAGCCTGCCAAGAGTGTTTTAATTTACTTTTTGTGTTCTTAACATTTATTTTCTCCTTAAGAGCAAGTTTGATGCATGTCTTCTCTTAATTCAAGCAGAATATCATTATGTATTTAATTTTTGAATTTAATACATATTTTATTCTAACAATGCTTTCAGATATTGTCCTACAAAAGACTGGCAGTTATATTTATATTTATATGTAATGGACAGAAACATTCTTAAAATTATTTCTTTACTTTTTCATTACTTTTGGTTTTGCATTTATGTTTAAATTAGAATGTAAGAGCAAATCCACCACGTCTGGTGGGAACGCGGGCTTCCGGGTCCCCGCCTGATGCCATATTGTATTAGTCTTCGCCCTGTCAGCGAGCAAGTAGGTTGTGCGCGCGGAGTGCGGTCACGTCTCCCTGAGGTCCCTCATCTCTAGTGACGTAATCATTTAGTTTTCAATAGTTTATTTAGTCTACCGGAACCTTTTTGTGTTTCTTCATGGCCTCAGGGATCGACGCACGTCAGGGCAGTGCTATTTGAGCCTACCTCATAACTTTTCACTTAAGTCCATTGTTGGCCGACGCCACTTTTCACAGCTTCATTGATTCGCTCCGAGCGAATATTTTACGTATGGTTAATGGTGGCACTGCTCGAGGGTGTTTCAAGCTAATAAACCACCACGCTGGTTTTAATTCACATCAGTGTTTTCCTCAAAGGCAACAATGACTTTCTTCCCCTCCGCACCCTAAGGAGCCACAGCAACCAGAGTCGTCGGGAGCAGCGCGTGCCAGGTAGGCTAGCACGGAAACCGCCACGAGGACTTCCAACACCGACAAGCGGCAGCAGGGTCAGGTAACATGGCCAACAGGCCGTCGACCCACACCAGACGTCAATCTCAGGTAACCTCACGTCGGGCACATCCTTTGGTTCCCCTGAACCGACCCTGGCCTATCCCACGCCGCGTTATTTGGCGCCCAACGCTTTGGCTAGAAAATGAGGCCAAAACCTTCATTTTCGAAACTGAACTAAACCTGCTTACTCCAAGCTATATCCAAGCTCAAACCTCCTTGCAAAAATTGTTTTCAAAATTTGGATCATTTTCCTCTATCTCTATTGTTGGCGCATGTCGCTATTCCAAATTCCAAATCTACCTGAAAACTCATCTTTTGGAACTTGTACAGGCCTTTCGCCGCGTAAAACCGGCACCTTTGACTTAACCAAATCCTATCCTGTTCCCAGGAAGACGCCGGAGCACCCGGAAACAACCTATTGTTGCAGCAGACGTCTCAGCAGTTTCAAGACCAGCATTGTTGCGATACGTACGGTAAAACCCCCTACGGGCGAGGGGACAGCCGCGTCGCGATGTTTGGGACTGTGAAACGTGAAAAAATTGATTCCGCTATTGTTAACTGGCAGACATCAAATGGTGCAGCAGAGGTACTGTGCAAAAACTGTGTACGTCCTGTGACTGCAGAGGACCCATTTTCATTGACCGACACTTGCAGGTGCGATGACGTGCGGATTGCATTTAAAGTGCGTGAGCAACAAAGGTCTGTGGACTGGGACCTTAGCAACAGCGCAATTGCACACCTGTCTGGTGGCAAACGCACTCGTTTGTGCCCAAAGTGTGTCAGGCCGTATCAGGACAACAATGCGACCGTAAGCAGTGACCATTGTTGCCAGTGTACCGACTTTAGGCTGCCAGAACTTCTACAGCCAACTTTCAAACAGAAACTGAATAAGTGCACGTACCGGAAATGGTGCAACGGACAGGGAGAAGTCTCACTCGCATGCCGCGAATATCTTAGGCCTTTCCATGAACAGTGCATAACTGCGCGGGAAAAACAGACTGTTCGCGCAGACTGATGATTCGCTTGTGATTATTGCCACCCACAGAAATTCGCTAACCGCTTTCGTAGAAGACCAGCCGCGTCTACTGTGTCTAATATATCTACCGCGAGAACAACATGGGTGTCAGAACACTTTTCTGAAGTTACAAACTGTGTTACATTGTTACAGCCACGAGCCACGAGTACAAGACACGAACTCAGTGAATTGGAATCGTGTGCGACGAGTGTGTTTGATAAGGACGCGCGGGAACGTCGTACCCGCCCTACCTTCCCTTTTACCGCGCCGGTCGACACAGCTGCGCGTGATGTCACAGCGAGGCCACGTGCGCCGGCTAGGGAAAAATTTTATTTTATTCTAGTGCAAGTCTGTTGGTTTCTAGTGTACTTTCTCTTGTATTTAATGTGGGAAATGGCCACTTTCTATCGGTTTCTGTTGTGCTTAAATCTGTTGATTTTTAATGGTTTCCATTAGTTTCTGTTGTATTTTGTTAGATTCTTTTCTAGTGGTTTCCATTGGGTCCTGTAGTAATTCGGTAGTTTAGCTTCTGGTGTATTTTTGTGGTTTCTGTTGTTTCTTAGTGGTTTCTTTTGTGTCTTGTTGGTTTCCGTAGCAAATATATTTGTTCCTTTCTGTTGTTTCCTAGTGATTCCTGTTAGTCCCTAGTAGTACATATTGGTCCCTAGTGTTTTCTGTTGTGAATAAGTCTGTCGGTTTCTTTTGTTTCCTAGTGAATCCTGTTGGTCCCTAGTGTTTTTGTTGTGAATAAGTCTGTTGGTTTCTTTTGTTTCCTAATGGTTCCTGTTGGTTCCTAGTGTTTTAAGTAGGTTTCTGTTGTGAATAAGTTTGTTGATTTCTTTTGTTTCCTAGTGGATCCTGTTGGTCCCTATTGTTTTCTGTTAGTTTCTGTTGTGCATAAGTCTGTTGGTTTCTTTTGTTTCCTAATGGATACTGTTGGTCCCTAGTGTTTTCTGCTGGTTTCTGTTGTGAACAAGTCTGTTGGTTTCTTTTGTTTCCAAGTGAATCCTGTTGGTCCCTAGTGTTTTCTGTTGTGAATAAGTCTATTGGTTTCTTTTGTTTCCTAGTAGTACCTATTGGTCCCTAGTGTTTTCTTTTGTTTCCTAGTGGATCCTGTTAGTCCCTAGTGTTTTCTAGTGGTTTCTATTGTGAATAAGCCTGTTGGTTTCTATTGTTTCCTAGTGGTACCTATTGGTCCCTAGTGTTTTCTGTTGTTTTCTTTTGTTTCCTAGTGGATCCTGTTGGTCCCTAGTGTTTTAGGTTGGTTTCTGTTGTTTCCTAGTGAATCCTGTTGGTTATTGGTGTTTTCTGTTGTGAAGAAGTCTGTTGGTTACTTTTGTTTCCTAAGGGTCCCTAGTGTTTTCTGTTGGTTTCTGTTGTGACTAAGTCTGTTGGTTTCTTTTGTTTCCTATGAGTCCTCTTGGTCTCTATTGCGACTAAATCTGTTGGTTTATATTGTTTCCTAGAGGTACCTATTGGTCCCTAGTGTTTTCTGATGTTTCCATTGTGACTAAGTCTGTTGGTTTCTGTTGTTTCCTAGAAACCAACAAAAACAGTAGGGACCAACGGAAAATATTAGGATTCAATATGATCAATAAGGGAACAACAGAAACCAACAAGAGACACCAGGGACCAACAAGACCCACTAGGAAACAATATAAACCAACAGACTTATTCACAACAGAAACCAACAAAAGACACCAGGCACCAATAGAACTCACTAGGAACCAACAGAAAACACTAAGGGGCACTAGGAAGCAACAGAAACCAACAGACTTATTCACAACAGAAACCAACAAAAATACCCAGAACCAACTGGACCCACTAGGAAACAACAGAAAACACTAGGGGCCACTAGGAAGCAACAGAAACCAACAGACTTATTCACAACATAAATCAACAAAAACACTAGGGACCAACAGAAAACATTAGGTTCCAATATGACCAACAAGGGAACAACAAAAACCAACCAGAGACACCAGGGACCAATGGAAACCATCAGAAAACATTAGGGACCCACTGGACCCACTTGGAAACAATATAAAACAACATACTTATTCATATCACATACCAACAGAAAACAGTAGGGACCGATATGGCCCACAAGGGTATAATAGATACCAACAAAAGACACCAGGGACCAACTGGACTCACTAGGAAACAGAAACCAACAAAAAACACTAGGGACCAACAGAAACCAACAAGAGACACCAGGAACCAACAGGACTCACTAGGAACCAACAGAAAGCACCAGGGACAAACTGGACCCACTAGGAAACAATTTAAACCAACAGATTTATTCACAACAGAAACCAGCAAAATACTACAGAATCCAATGAAGACCACTAGAAAACACCAAAATTCAACTGGCGAATGCACACATATACAAAACAGATGTTGCCACAGCAGAAACCAACAGAATACACCAGAAACTAACAGACTTCTAGCGCAATTGAAACCAATACAATCCACTGGATTATGTTGTACCCCAACAAGAAGCAATGAAAACCAATAGCTGTATGGTTTCTGGCTACAGGAACCAACAGAATCCACTGAAATTATCTTCATTTACTACAACAGAAAACACTTTATTCCAGTAAGAGTTTTGGGGTTTACAATAGGAAACAACATAAGCCAATATAAATTCTTTAGAATGCGAATTGCAAACAACAGAAACCACTGGAATTTCTATTGGCTTTTGTTGGTTTCTATTGTAAATTTTTGGTAGGGCTAATACAAGATTGCAGAGTTTTTCTTAGTTACCCTCTGCAAATTGAAATTCTAATTTGTTCTTGTGTTGTTATATCCTCTTGCTGGAGAACCAGCATAAACAAAGGACATAAGTGTAGAAACTATAGGACAGTTCAGAGCAATTGAATTTGTAATAAACAAGGGGTTAGCAAGCAAATGTTAGATGAGCTAACATTAGGAACTCAATCACATTGCAAAAAGAAATCTGGTTCAATCTGCTTCACTCTAGTAAGTATATTTTTATATAAAAATAAATTACAATTCATATTTACGAAAGAATAGTTTAAAAAAAATAAAGTGGACTTTTGAAATATAACCTTACAATCTCAATGATTAATTACAAACATTCGTAAATGTCCAATAGTTTACACTCAATCGCTGCATAGATGAAATCCCCAACGTAGCTGTGTTTCTCGTCAAAAATACCAAATAGCTGTATAAAGCAGCAACAGCGAAAATTCTGAATTACAGTAAAGGGATTTTGGGAACCACTGAAATATTATTTTCTCAAATAAAAGCATTACTTCATAATCCTGCATATGACGGTTGACTTGGTGTATATAGAAAATTACAGTCACATACCTCGGATCTTCATGCGCCACCTCTCCACCAAAACACCATAAAAAAATGGCATTTAACTGCAATATGTGCCGTCGTACCCAATTTTCCTATCGGTTCAACACAACTTAACAGCCAGAGATGATCGAAACTGGCGATACTTGGGCGCACTCAATGCACACAAAAGGCATAGAAACTTCCTCAAAAATCTGTGCAAATTATCAGCGCAGTTAGCAATAACGCCGTTAAATCACAGTATCTTAAAGAAGGCAATGGACTGTTTGATAGGGAATCGCCTATCGATATCCCTTTTCCATGTGCACTTCACTTTTGCTGAAACTCCACTCCACTGAAACGAATGCATGGCGTTCGCACGACTAATCTTTCGCGTGTTTTCACACAGTACACACTGCATATCAGCAGAACATTTAAGTTCAGAACCGAGTTAAACTTTAAACTCCTCGAGCAACATTCTACTCTCGCCCAGCCGACTACGCCACCAACCCCGTGGCTACCGACACAGTCACAGTAAACACTCCCAGCCTGATCGGCGCAACTACTGTTCAGACGCAAGTCCCCCCTCGCTGACAGCTGACCGCGCTGCCTCGCTCGCCAAGTCACCGCGTCACCTGCCACGAGCTCGAGGGATGTCCAGAACAAGCACGAGACATCATAGCAGTCGGCTTCTTCATCGATGCCATCGCCGATGTAGAGGTGCGTCAAGCAGTGCGCCTGGCCGCCCCAAGAACTATGCAGGATGCCCTGGCCAGAGCACTGGAGGCCGAATCTGTAAGAGGGCCATCAACTCGGCATACTGTGCGGGCAGTCGCACTTTCGGGCGACGAGAGAGACAGCAGCCTAGAGAACATCCTGAAGAGAGTAAAAACCACAATTAATGAAATTAAGAACAAATTCACTCCGGTTGGATCCCCCCCTTGACAACAGGGGCGACCAAGCTGTTTGAAATGTGGAAAACCCGGACACCTCAGAGCCCAGTGTCCACGATGGTTACAGAAAAACAGAAACCAAGAGCAGGATGAGGCTGCTCGATATGTCCAGCCCTCGGGAAACATGTAAGCACCAGTCTTAAAGGGCGAAGGTCGGTGGCTGTGGGAGATAAGGCCCCTGTATTTCTTCAGGTACTCTCAGTAAAACAAGAGTTTGATGCAATCCTAGTGGAAGGCAGTCTGGATAATGTTTATTGCAACATGGTTGAAGACACTGGGGCAACCATTACTGTTGTCCGACCGGACATCTTGGGGCCTTCTTCCCAGCAGTTAAAGGGCCGTAATCACAGACAAAGATTTCTGACGACAGTGACAGGCGAGACCACACCAGTGAAGGGCAAGAAAAAGGTACAGTTGAAGTTGGGTGACCTCTGCATTGAGCACGAAGTGTACATAGCCGACATCGAAGATGAATGTTTATTGGGCCTGGATGTGTTGCACAAGTTAGAGTGCTGTATAGATACTAAAGGCTGGTAACCGAGAACTGGTAATGACGACACGAAGCGAAATATCCTTGCCAACCTGTAGCCAAATGGTCTGTTGTGAGAAAACTGTTTTGCCAGCGTCCAGCGAGATTGTCATTCCAATACAGTGTCGAGGCAATTTTGTGCGGCGTGTAACTCTGGTCGAACATATGGGAAGAGGAAGCAGCTTACCTGATGAGGTGGTGGTAGCAAGAATATTGGTTTCGCCGAATTCTGGAAATTTACTTGTTCGAATGGTCAACTTGTCGAATAATGCAACCCAAATAACTACAACCGACAAAGAAGCCATTTAGTCAGGTGATCTAAATGGGACTATGCCAGAACCACTCAAGGAACTACTGACTAGAACTGGAGAAAACCTGAACTGGAGACAAGAAAAGGCTGTAGCAGAAATTCTGAAGAAAATCAAGAAATCTTTTTCATGTGGGCCACTTGACCTTGGTTGAACATCCGCTGCACAACATTACATTGATACAGGAGAAGCTATGCCAATCAAGCAACTCCCAAGACGACTTACCTCTGGCTACACAAGAGACTGGGGATAGCATCTTGAAAGAAATGAAGGACTTGGATGTGATCGAGCCGTCGGTCAGCCCTTGGTCATCACCTGTTGTGCAAGTTAAGAAGAAAGATGGGTCCACAAGATTTTGCGTGGTTACCGCCGGCTGAATGATGTGACCAGAAAGGACTGCTACCCTCTCCCCCGGATTGATGACACTCTGTACAGCTTGACAGGGTCACAATGGTTCTTTACACTTGACATGAAGAGTGGCTACTGGCAATGTGAGATGGCGCAAGGGAGAATACAGCCTTCTCTGTGAAAGGGAAAGGAACTTGGCAGTTTAAAATCGTGCTGTTTGGGCTATGCAATGCCCCTGCTACCTTTGAACGACTAATGGAAAATATCCTACCTATAGATAATTGCCAAGTTTACTTAGATGATATCGTGGTCACAGGTAAAACATTTGAAGAACACCTTACCAGATTAGATTCCGTGTTCCAGAAAGTGGCTGCTGCAAATCTGAAGCTGGTTCTCAAGAAGTGCCACCTGTTCCAAAAGAAAGTTAGTTTCTTAGGGCATGTGTGGTATCAGCTGATGGAATCCAGACTGACCCAGAAAAAACCAGGGCAATAAAAGACTGGCCACAACCAACAGAGAGGACACAGGTGAGAAGCTTTCTTGGACTCTGCGCTTATTATCGGCGGTTTGTACAAGGATTTGCTAAGATTGCCAAGCCAATACATTAGCTTACTGAAGCCAAAAGAAAATTTCTGTGGACCTCTGTATGTGAAGCTTCTTTCAGAAAATTAAAGAAGTGTTAATGTCCCCTCCAGTCTTGGGCTTCCCCGATAGTAAAGGCGAGTTTGTATTGGACACAGATGCGAGTGATGTAGGCATTGGTGCTGTGCTATCACAAGTCCAAGATGGAGTAGAGCAGCCTCTAGAATATTTCAGCAAAGTGTTGCAGAAAACAGAGAAACTATTGTGTCAATCGCAGGGAGCTATTGGCAGTGGTGAAGTCCATATCACATTTCCACCTCTACTTATATGGCAGACACTTTACTTTGCAAACAGATCATGCTGTTCTACACTGGCTACTGAACTTTAAGAATCCCGAAGGACAAATAGTTCGATGAATACAACATCTTCAAGAATACAACTTTGATATCCAACACCGTGCTGGTCGTTCCCATAATAATGCAGATGCTTTATTTCGCAGGCCTTGTGATGCCAATTGTCGCCATTGTGAACGACAAGAGGAGAAAAGCTGAGGAGTGCAGCATGTTAGAACAACAATGCTTCAGAGATCAACGACCGATGGGAAGTATTCCTGGACTGATGACAAGATAAGAGAAGAACAAAGAAATGACCCGAACTTGTGCCCAATACTGGGTTGGAAAGAGCAGGACCGCCGGCCAGAATGGCAGGAGCTATCTGAAAAGAGTGCTACAACTAAGGCATTTTGGGCACAGTGAAACTCACTTATTCTGAAGAAAGGTGTCCTCTACCGGAACTGGGAGAGTGCAGATGGCAGACAATAACACCTACAGTTGGTCCTCCCAGAGAACAAAATCCCAGAAGTACTGAAGGAGCTCCATAATTCAGTGTCAGGTGGTCATTTTGGCATTAATAAGACACTAAACAAGGTTCGAGAGAGGTTTAACTGGCTTCATTGCCATGAAGATGTCGACAGTTGGTGCCGAATGTGTGACGAATGTTAACTCAAAGAAAGGTGCCAGAGTCAGAGGCCGACGTCTTCTCCAGAAGTACAATGTTGGTGCTGCATTCGAGAAAATGGCGGTCGACATCTTGGGTCCCTTGCCAATAACCGAGATAAACAATCGGTACTTGTTGGTGTTGCAGGACTACTTCACCAAATGGCCTGAGGTTCTTCCCATACCGATCAAGAAGCCAGCACGGTGGCTGGTGCACTGGTCGAACATGTGTTCTCAAGGTTTGGGGTGCCATTGGAGCTTCACTCGGACCAAGGGCGGAATTTCGAAGCGGCCCTTTTCCAAGAAGTGCTGAAGATAATGGGTAGAAAGAAGAACCGAACCACTCCGCTACATCCACAGTCTAATGGAATGGTCGAATGCCTAAATCGAACTCTGGAGCAGTACCTATCCATCTTTGTATCCGATAATCAAAAGGATTGGGACTCCAAAGTACCACTGTTTCTGCTAGCATACCGCTCTGCCGTTTATGAAGCAACTATGGTGACACCATCAAAGATGTTGTTTGGAAGAGAGCTCCACCTCCCGAGCGACCTGATGTTCGGACGACCGGCGGAGGAATACCAGATTGCATGCCCAGTGTATGCCAGCGAGTTACATCGCAAGTTGGTTCACACTCACAACTTTGCCCGGCGACACCTTAGGGTCAACACCGTCAGGATGAAGACTCGCTACGATAGGAATGCACCAGATGAAATATTCCAAGAAGGACAACTGGTGTGGTTGTACAACTCTTAGAGAAAGGAGGGGTATTGTCACAAGCTACAGAAGAATTGGGAATGCCCTTATGAAATAGTGAAGAAGATCAATGATGTGATCTTTCGGATTGTTCGTCGAGGCTCTCGGGCGAGAGGACCTAAAGTTGTACACATCGACAGATTAGCCATCTACAATGGACCTGAGGCTGTTGTGTCTGTTTGGGACGAGCAGATTTAGGGAGGGGGCAGTGTTGCATGCCATGTATCTGGAGGCCGGGTGGTCAGAGGCTGTGTCGCAACACCTTATGGACTAGCCCCTGAATTACAAGCCGGGCGGCTACATAATGGTAATCCCACCGAAGATACGTCATAGACCTGTTTGAACTGCGCCTTGGCCCTACGAGGCCGGCCTATGAGGCTCAAGTCACGCCATGGAATGTCTATCTTTAGATCCCTGTAATGTTGTGAATCCCCGACTGTTTCGCAGAGAATAAAAGCACAGAATCGACACATTTGGGGAGAGTTCGCTATTGGTCGTGCTAGAGGAAGGTGTTATGCTTGTGGAGAGAGACTGGTGAAGACATCTTGGTGATGTCAGAGTCTACTGTGAGGTGGCAGGCGGCTACCTTCGGAGCCATGGTAGGCGAAACAAGAGGACTGCTGCGGTGGGCTGAGGTGCGAATAAAAAGCGCGACGGGAGTCGAACCGAAGACCTCAAGAGTGAAGACAGCGGTGCACTCGGGGTGCTGCGCAGCACACTGCGATTCATCACCACTGCGGACTATTAAGGTTGTACACTGTCGCTATTTGAGAGACTGTTGATTGGATATATGACTGAATTTTTATTGTGATTTTTAGTCTTTAATTGATTAATGGTAAATATTTTTTGCTTTAACTGTCAAAGTTAATTAGCGTTCTATGGCACAATAGTAATCGTGCGCATAATTACAGGTGTTGGAAAAGTTATAGTTGATTGCTGTTTTGGTGTGTTTTTGTAAGCTTTGTGAGCTAGTAAATCAGTAACTTAATTCATCTTTTTTATTTATAATTACAAGACCTATATCCCAAAGAGCTCAAGAAATTGTCCACATATAAAGTTTGCTTAAACTTGTAACAATATTTTTACTGGATATTTTGATTCCTTGAGAAGTCCATCCCTGATGCAGTTTAGATAAACACTTATGATTTTAGTTTTTTTTGTTAAATACTGTTCAATTTTCATAGAGAAAATATGCAAGAACATTCTAAACTTGTCATCCAGAGTTGCAGCTCTAAATACTGGACCCAGTTTTCGAGCTGCAAGTCCCAGTAAAACAATGGAAGGGAACTGTAGTCCCTACTGTATGTAAAGCAGTTTTTAGTTACACATCTCGAACCGTTTAGTTTTAGAAGTTAACCATGAGGGTCTGACAGAATACTTGTTATCCTTGAACTGGCAGTATTTATATTAAAATCACCACAAGTAATTACTTTTTCGCCCATTTTAAAATAAGTGAAATGTAGTTCATTAATTTTTTTTTAACAAGAAAATGATTTATGGAAGCACTAGGGGATCTTAAAAACAAATATTATATGTACATTATTAAAAACATCAGTATTTTCAATAGCGGCAATCTCAAACATATTTTCCGCTGATAGACACTCTACATCAGTTCTTATTTTAGAACATGTTGTTTTTAAGAAATATACATGACCCACCACATTTAAAAATTTATCTGCAAAAGTAGCTACCAGCACTATGGTTAGTTACGTGCAATGATAATAGTTCTTTTTCACTTCACCAATATTCACATAGGCATGGACAGGAGATCTCTGAGTGACCATTAATAAGAAGTTCAAGTTCACTTATTGTATTTTTAATATATAATAGATTAATAAGTAATATACAAACAGAACAATGTTAATGTGAATCTGAAAGTTTTCCCTTTTTAGCATGTTGGAGGAGCTACTCAGAGCCTTGAGTTGCTGCTGTTACTGTAGGCCATGGCTGTAGAAGAACAGGCCTGGACACTCGCCTGGAAACTTGACCCCTTGTTGTTTAGCTGTAGTTCTCCAAGTTACTGATAATGTGTGTGTGATTGGCGTTACTGCCAGGGCGTTCGGGCCCTTAACTCCGCCCACTTTCATCTCTCTTTTTATCAAAACATATTTTTTATCAATTTATGAAATACTCCCTTCGCTCGCAATTCTAAACTACGATTTCAGCAATTTTTATTTGCTTTATAATGTAAACACTGGAAAAAAAAATGGGTGGAGTTTGAGCTTGACCGCCCTGACAGTAGCGCCAAACACTCACACATTCTCTGTAACTTGGCGAACTACAGCCAAAAAACAAGGGGTCAAGCAAAATACATTGGTAGATAGGTGAGTGTCCAGACTTGTACTTCTACGACCATGATGTAGTCCTATTTCTACTTGTTGGAGTTCCTTGTTGTTGCCTAATGCAATGTTAGATTCAGCTGATTAAAATGGGGCATGTGGTGTAGGAACAGGAGTTGTGCAGGCAAGTTGTCTGCTAGTGACATTAGCAAACACCTACTATTTAATTTATGGGTTATTTTGATAAAACAACTGAGTTGTGATAAACAACAGTATTATTAGTTAGTAAATACTTGCATTTAACTGTAACTATTAAGTTCCGTTAAAAATAAAAGTGTAAAGTAAAAAATTTCAGACTGAATCGTGAAAAATTCCTAAACTTTTACGTGTAATCTGTGCTTGCTTTAAATAAAGACGCTAAATGTCTGTATATTTTATTTACACATGCAATTTTTATTTCCACATTTTCACGAAGAGAGCTCATAGGCATACCATTCACAACGTGCTATTTTGTAGTCATTTTGACTTTTTTTTTTTTGCGAATCCCGAGGAGTAAAGAGAGGACGAATGGAACATAGCTTGAGATTACAAAATAATAATAAGTAATCTGTGCATAGCAGTTTCGGCAAAACACCCGCCAACCTGACTGCAAGGTTCTCTGCTAGTCAGGAGAATGCCTTCGTCTAATTGGCCGAAAGCCCAGCCAACCACACTAGCTTTACTCTCATTGGCCGAGTAAGATAGATCGTCCATGAGAACGTGCTGGACTCCGAACTGTGCACATCTCGTCGGGACGAGCACCAGGTGACCTGTCGGCTGGAGGGATCCCGCGGTGCCAATGGGGCGAAGTGTGGCGAGTCCACTGACAGGATTCAGCAGTATGGCTTACTGTCGGGGTGTATACATAAGGAGTTTCAGGTGCAGTGACCATCTGCGACACGACGCGTATCTGGGTGGCGGATAAGGGATCCCAGCTTGCTGGGGTGGCTGGGAATAACCAATACCAGCCCGCGGACCAACTGGCGGGAGTCGTTGAAGTGTCATCCTCGGTCGCTGTAGTAAGAAGAACAGGTGAACCTGAAGTCTGCGAGGGATTTTACTGGACGTAGGTGCCAGTCATGCTGCGGCAGTCTTACACGAACTGCTATTACAGCTTTTAAACACAACGCTACAACCCAGCCAAGGCGGCTGGTTATCTGTGAAAGGTTCTGTCTGCTCAACGAGGAATGAGATACAGGCTGGACTGAATCAACGAACTAGGATGCATCAACGAGCTCTGGTGACAGTTACTACAGAACTGACCCAGAAGCAACATTAACCTCCTCCAGGCCGGTTGGAGGGGGCTTCACGTTTACTACAACCATAGCCCCTTCCCCTTCTTTTAGTTGTCGTCAACATATTATGGCCGACCTCAGGTTTCCTCCAGTGTTGACGCTGGTTTACTGCAGCTTCACACATCATGCCGTCAAAAGGCTGCAAGGGACCAAATTCGCCGGTTCTTGCAATCTCTCCCTAGCGCTTGACGCACCGCTGACCATGGCGTCTCCCTCCTACTATTAACTGAGCGAGGCGGAGAATGCACGGTCACCAATTTCATATTATTACGATTAGCATACAGCCTCGTCGGCTGGAACGTACTATGTCCTCCCCTTATAATACCCCCCATTCATCCGGGAGGTACCGCGAAGCCAGCTGGAAGGTCGGGGATCACCTTGTGCTGCGAGAAGGGGCAGTACAAAAAAAGCCCATTGTCCAGGAGGGGTTATTGGAAACCTACCTAAGTCCTACGAATGTAATTGGGGTCACCAGTCGGGGCAGCACTATTACGATGCTCTGAATGGCTGGTGTGCACTACCGATCATGGGATGCAGCGACCATTTGCAACAAGGCGCGTCCGGGTAGCGGATAAGGGATCCCAGCTTGCTTGGGTGGCTGGGAATGCCCAATACCAGTCCACTGACCAACTGGTGGGAGTCGTTGAAGTGCTGTACTGGGTCGCTGTAGTAGGAATAGTGGTGGACCTGTAGTCTGCGAGCGATTTTACTGGACGTGCATGCCAGGAATGCAGCGGCAACCAACTACGAACAGCTATTATATATTTTCACAACATTTCTACAACCCGCCATGGCAGCTGGTTATCTGTGAAAGGTGCAGTTTGCTCAACGAAGGATGAGATACCTACTCGACTGAATCAACGATCCAGGATGCACCAATGAGCTCCGGTGATAAATGCTACGGCACTGCCACAAGTCGACGTAAGCCTTTTCCAAGACAGTCGGAGAAGGCTTCACAAGAACTTCAATTAAGTACAGCTACAACATCGGCCCCTTCCCTTTCTGGGTAGGGTGTCAGCAACATTTTTACTGCCGACAGCAGGTTTTATCCAGTGTTGAAGACGGTTTACTCTTGCTTCCCACACAGTTACTTCAAAAGACTGTATGAGATCAAATTCGCAGGCTCTTGCAGTCTCTCCTTAGCGCTTGACGCACCACAGACCACGGTGTCTCTCTGAGTGAGATGGAAAATGCTTGATCAACAATTTTACATTTTTACGAATAGTGTATAGCCTAGTAGGTTTAAACGCACTATGTTTTCCTTTGAAAACACCTTCCTCCCCCAATATATCCAGGAGGTCCCGCCAAGTCAACTGTCAGGTCAGGGATCACCTCGTGCTGCGAGGAGGGACTGTACAAAAACAATTAAACTTCATTCATACTCTGGTGTTGCTGACCAGTTGCGCCTCATGCCTGAAGACGGGGATAGGTTTCAATTAACCGAAACGTAGCAGCCTTTGTTGTTTGAAACCTGTGTCGTCTGTTGTCCTGGAGTCATTTGTGTGCTGTCCACTGTCGTCCTTGTCGATTTTCATTGTATTTTCACATTCAGTGTTTGTTTTCGTCTACTTGTTCTGTTGGTACTTTGTAGCAATCTGACTGAATTTCCAACTCGGAATTTCTTGGTATTACTTGCTGCCTGCTGTATCCATCTGTTTTATTATAATTAATTGTATATTGTCAACTGTTGTTTGTTTAATTCCATTATAATTTTGCATTGTGTTTCTTTTTGATTGTTTTTCGTTTACATCTGTCTGTTATGTTGTAGTTTGACTGGACTCCCAATGCAGAGTTTTTTTATAGATAAAAACAAAGAAATATGTTTTTTAACACAAAAAAATATTCTTTTCTTTTCACCAAGTACACCAGTTATTTTCTTTACGATCAACTGTCTTGTTGTCTTCGTAGGTTGAATGGTTAATGTTTCTACAGTTTTCAGCAAGAAGTTGTAAGCAGTGTTGTAAGCTCATAAATCCATACATACTTATTAACATTACATTATTAACCATTACTAAAGACTTTCTTGAAGTGAATATTTCTTTCTTTATTACTATTGTGTTTTTCTTTATGGCGTTAAGTTCACATTTTCGACATGAGTGTATTTAAAGTGCTTCTCCTGCAAAGATGTTAGATCATGCCTTATGCACGGGAAACGAGCTAATTTTTATCGTGGCATGTAACAGAGCAGCATGTGACATAATGTATGTCTCTGTGAAACCACTTAAACTGCAGTGGTTTATGTGTTAACATTACCTTTCATTTTATTTGACACGGGGACTACTTAACATCTGCCGACCTGCATCACTACATGTGTCATCTGTATACGTCTACCGACCGCATGTTGTTTTCTGCGTCTTGTAGCCACTGAGATGACCACATTTCCAAGTATGTACAACTGGCACCCCTTCATATGTTGACCAATTTTGGTATTGTGGTTGCGAGATAAAATGATTGGCTATCATACACAGGATGTTTGGTAATTATAGGTACAAACTAAAGGGGTGTGTCGAGAACGATGAAACAAACAAATAATGCTAGCAAACATAGGTCCGGAAAACCACGGTTTTTCCGTTACGATGTATGGACACGTGCAAACATGGCAATGTTGCAACACTGTTTTTTTTTGTGTGGGGATATTTAAAAGTTTTGGTGTATGCCAGCACTGTTGATAGTGTCCACGAACTACAGGAACGCATTGTGGATGGTTGCCACTGCATTCGGAACACACCTGGAATTTCTGAACGTATACTGGTATTGATGCGAAAACGTGCTGAAGCCTGCCTTAACATGAACGGCGCCCATTTCGAACACTTGTTGTAATGTCTTCGTCCACATGTGCAACATTTTGACGTTTTTATCCTCGGGAACACTGGTATTTAGCGTTCCTGTCGTAACATGTAATGTGTCATATTAGAAAAATCACTCGATCCAGAACTATATTTATCAGCATTATTTACTTGTTTCATCGTCCTCGACATACCCCTTTCGTTTGTATCCATAATTACCAAACACCCTCTATGTATGCGTTTATTTCATAACCAGTATTGTGTACATGGTTCCGTGTAATTGAGGAGTGTTTGTGGTAAACGATATAGGTGCCAAATAATAAGTTTTTTCAGGAAATGAAAAAAGTAAAAACAATAGTCCGTCGCAAATAATGTTACAATTCGAATGCTGTGTTACATTTATTTACAGGATTGTATGTGTGAAAAGAACTGTCACAGAAAAATTTTAGAGAAATGTTATTTCAAATGGCACTTGTATCATTCTCCATATCAACAGTTATGGAGTTACGCTAAGTGCATTCTACGGACGTTTGTTTGAACTGAACAATGCATGATTGGCACGTATATTACTTCCTACGGCATTATCAACATGACATATAATTCTTTCGAAGGAAAACCTCAAAATGTGATTTTCTGTCACTTATATCGTTTCCCACAAACACTCCTCAATTATGGCGTGGGGTAAAGCCAACAGTGGTAGGGCGTGTAAGCTAAAAGGCAAAAATGTGAGCACATGAAGAAAAACTATGTAACAGGAATCTGCAGTTGTATTGACAACAAAAGTGCCATGTAACAAGAAAGACTCAGTCTTCACTTATTGATGATATAACATGACGAAGTAGTACAAGCTGCATTATTAAGGTGTTGAATGATTACGGAACAACAGTTAGCCGTAACCCAACGGCATAGTCGTCGCGGCCTTCCAAGACCAGAACTCGCAAGTATACTAATAAAGAACTATGGTCTGTTTCATGTAACTTGTCCGTATTTTGAAATTTCTCTTCTGAGAAATGTGCCCGACAGTTGCATTGTTTGGAGCTTTAAACCTACCTGGCTTCCTGGAAAAGCACGGTCTCCGCACACCTGTGTACAGACACGTTTCTCAGAAGTGAACTGTCAGAATACGGAACACTTACATGACACAGACTATACCAGTTGGTACATACATATGATTATCGTCCATAAAAAACAACTGAGGAAGCACTACGTAACTTTATAACAAGAAGAATCACGGACGAGGAGATAACACAAATGATAAATTACAAAAAGAAAGACTGGCACCGATTGTGTCCTATGCGAATTCACAAAGTATTTCTAACCTTTAATATGATCGGTGCAAGTTATTTCACAGTTTGCGACTGTTATGCGGCGAGCCTAATGAATATCACGAGGAGGTAAATCGATAAAGAGCATCCTTGGACGTACCGAAAAAATAAATTAAAAGTACTTGTATAACTATTTATCGATACCTTAGTTGCATTTTTCTGCAGTGCCTGAACACGGTAAGCGTCGTTTCCAGGAAGCCGACATGTCGCATTGTTTTGTCTAGGAAGTTATAGTTGACTCTGTCGAATGTCTTATCCAGATTGATGTTAAGGTGGGCCACTGGCCCAGCTATCGTTGTCCTAGAAGCGGTACTCTTTAAGATAGACGGGCCTAGACTGAACACTGATGTAACGACCCATTGAAGCGATATCCTATATATAGACGTATTTAGTAATGAACACTGTTATAGCGACACAGAAGTTACACAGTTGTTTGTAGTCACTGCCAGATTTTATTGTTGGCAGCAAATATTTTTTGTGGTCACCACAAATAAATTTGGTAAGGACCATAATGACAAAATACTTTGTGGTGAGCATTAAGCGTTTCTGTCAATGGATCCATTAAAGCTATACCCTGTGTGATTGACGTATTTTGTGTTGAACAGTGTTATAACGATCCATTGAAGCTATACCCTGTGTGATAGACGTGTTTTGTTTTGAACTATGTCATAACAATCGATTGAAGCTATACCCTGTGTGATTGACGTGTTTCGTGGTTAACAGTGTTATAACTAGCCATTGAAGCGATATACTGTCTGATAGACATATTTCGTACTGAACAGTTATAACAATTAATGTAGGCCTACCATAACGTGATAATATACAAGCTATGATTTTATAATCTGCACATAATGCAATGGATCTGAAGTCAGTTGTATGGGTGCGGTTTCTGTGTAATCAGTACAAGAATGCCTTCAATCTGTGATTTAATTTGAATTTGCGTGGTAAAGACGTGGCCAAAGACAACCGGGATCAAGTTGTAAAAAAGAATGAGTCTGCAAAGATCAGAAATTAAAATCCTCACAAAGCGTTTATCTCATTATGAATTGTTTCTTTACTAAAATATTATAAATTTCCCAGCTGCTTTCTATGCCAAACGATACGGAGTCGCAAATATGGAAGTATGGTATGTGTACAAAGCAGAAAAAGTGGTACTTTTACAAGAAAAAACTTGTACACAAATATCAGAACATTTATCAGTCTAGGAACTACAACAAGAATATGTCGCAGGTCATTAAATTGGTCTAAATGTTCCAAATACCTGTGGAGATAAGTGGTACATTTTTATGACGAGAGTGTTGAATGTGAAATGAAATATCCTTCGACGGCCTGTCACATTAAAAAAAAAAAAATCTTGGAAACTCGTTACCAAAATTTATTTTGTGACAATTCAAACAATTATTGTAAAATGTACAATAATTTATTTGTAAATGTTCAGTAATTTTTTGGTAAATATACAAAAATATTTTAAAATATAGACATATTTGCATATTTACAAGCATTTCCTGAAAATTTTACAATTTTTTTTGTAAATTCATAGAAAATTATTTGGGAAAAAGTTTCTAAAGAATTTTTTTTTGTAAAAGTGCCATTTTCTTTACTGTGCAGAGTGGGTAATGTTTATTTAGAGCAAGCAGTGAACAAAGAGAGTACAGAGAAGGGCTGTTTAGATCTCGTGGAACATTAGTAAAAATGTATGAGTGTTATTTAAAAAAATTCATGTATCGATTTCTGAACGACAACATTGAAAATACAGTTATACACCATGTTCTATAGAAATACACAAATTTTCTTCCGCGACTGCATTGGAAAGCTTTGGAAGCTTCATAGCAAACTATCTGTGAAATAGTGTACGAGAAACCGTCACTACACATTAGGTCCATCACCACCGGGGTACCAACAGCACAGTGCAACTCTAGTGGCCCAACTTGCATTGGAATGTAATATGGAAAAATATAACTTACATGCAAATTCCAACCAACTTCTGATCAATTGCATACTGTTTCGACAGTGACCCATCGTCTACCAAGTTTCGACGTAAACAAATTTCCATGGAGGACAATGACATCTGTGGATTATGTGGACTGCGATTCTCAGGATGACCAGCCGTATATTTTCCAGTTTCAGCTGGACCTGATGTTAAGGTCACATTGCCAGAAGTCTTGGTGATTCAGTGAACGAAATGTCTGCGGAATAAATATGGTTGCTTGATAAAGAAAGTATTTCGAATTGTCAGACAGAGAGTCACTGCGAGGCTGTTCACAAACTTAATTGACTTCACATTACAAAAATGTTGAACATTAAAATACGTTCAGATTTTTTGGGCTGTAACATATCACATCCCGGTGAAGTCAAATCAAATATGTGTGTATTATGTAATTGCAGTATTTTATAGATTACACGAAAGTGAAGTGAAGAATGTCTTCTCAAAAAACTTGTACTCTGTGTTCTCGAATTCATACTCCACTATGAACTCTAGAGCACACAGCAGACATTTTTGAGAGCAGTCCAGGGAGTGCCAATAAAAGATAGATTTAAAGATGAAAAAATCAAGATCATCTGGAAAACTGTGGGAATCACCAGCTAAGACTAAAATTTTAAAGAAAATAGTAAAGTGTGGAAAGAACACGTAGAAAGAATGAACGATGAAAGTATTCGAAAACAGCTGCTGCAGAATACTCCGAAAGGAAGAAGAAACATCGGCAGACCCAATAGAAGGCCGACAAATCAAAAAGTCGTAATGGATTAACTGTGTAAACCCTGAGGGAGAATATAAAGAATGATTACATATAGGCCGTTTTCTTTCTTTTCATATGACTTGATAGAATTCGTGGCGCCGGATGAAATGTGACACACAATTAATGCGTCGGAAATATGAACAATATTTGTATTCCTTTTAAAATAATAACCGTTGGTTTCCATTTTAGCGATCTTGTTAGATATTATGGTTAAAATGTAACCAACTAACGCAGAAAATTTTGGGCTTTATTCGTGTATTACGTGATATGAAAAATTAATTATTTAAAAAAAATGGTGAAATGGTTGCCCATAAAGCGGAAGTAAAGAGTTAATTTTTTTGATGCAAATTCAACCCTAACAACTTAAAAAAATTATTCGCAGCAAATATTGCGTTTAATTGAGGACAATTTTTTACATTGGTGTATTATGAACATATTTAAATATTAATTTAAACTAAGTGAACATCAAAAGTCCAACTAAAATATGTAATTCGCCAGTAATAAGTGTTGTAAACATTTAATATGCAAAACCAGAAATATAAATTTTGCGACCATAAAACGTACCATATTACTAGTTAGTGCATTAATTTAATACAAAAATAAGGGGAGGGTAAAGAAACTGAGCCTTGCAAATTAATTTTTAGATTGAAATAGTCATTGAATTATTATTTTATTTGATCTTCAATAACGCCGTGTGCAAGTTGAATTTGTTCCACAATCGTGATGTAGATTACAGTATTAATACAGACACGCATTTTATAAAGCGATTGTAAGTAGATAAACGCAAAATGATGATAATTTTAATTTATTTGTTGTACATTCAGATTTGTGTAAACAGATGCGTGATATTAAAGCAGGTTCTTTAATTCTGTACAAACTACTCTATTAAATGGTGTACATCAGTGTTCTATCTCTCTCTCCCTCTCTTGTTCGCGATTCACTGGCAGCCATTTGACTGTTAACTGTGTTAACCATGGTTAGTTGAAGAGATCAGTATCCTCATTATGTAACGATATATTTCAGTGCACCGTTCCCTACTGTGTTAACAGAATCTCGTTTCGTGGGTAACGAGTTACAGAATAAAGCGGCAGAGAAAAAAAATTCTCTGAGCATAGTTGTCACACCACCATCAGTGTTGTAGGACATACTTTTGGACGTGTTGTGAGTTGTGTTGTTCATACTTCAAATTAGAGTTCCGATAATTTGTTTTCCCCTTCAGTACAGTAGTTATCTTAACACTGTTTGTGATTGTAACATTCGACAGAAACGTTTATAAACCATGTTATTCCGTTTAAAATAAATGCTGGTACTTACCTACCTTAAACCTGAAAGTTTGTAACATCTGTGTAATCGCTGTGATCTGTAGCACGTAGGGTTTAATAAGGGTTTTACCAACGCTCGTTAAAGCCATCTTGACTGAAGGCGGCTTGTCAATTATTAAATGTTAGTTAAACCATCTTTCATTTCGTCAACTTATTTTTCTAACTTTTAACGATTCGTTAATCTGATGATCATCAAGTACTACATGGCTTTCCACAAAACTTGGCAACAAATGGTAATCGAAAATAATTGGAACTTTGAACAATGCCTAAACCATACAAGATAAATGAGTACTTATGTTCAATGAAAAGAAAGTTAGCAGCACTCCCACTATAGTGTTGCCAGAAACTAAGTCCACGTTTCAATAAATCCGCTTTTCTCCCTTTGTACTTCAGTGATTTACATGACAAATTACACTTTTGCAGACGAAGTCACTTCTCCAGCTCTAATTCGTTTTAACGTTTATTTTATAATAGGGCTGAAAATATCCAAGTATTTTTTTTCCGAACTCTTTGTTTTTCTCTCGAAAATGGCTAGTCCAAGAGCATTGAAATTAAACTGCAGATTTTTTTTACGATATAATAATAACAATAATAATAACAACAAACAACCTTGTTAAACACTTTCTACTCATTCAGTTGCCTCTCAGAAAAAAAGGATGTTCGGCGTTACAAATGAAAATGTAAATTCATCGATACTGTAACTTCGATTGGGAACACTTTTCTGGCTAAACGGAGAAAACTTGTTTTGAGTTTTTTTTCACCGCGTTTACTTTAACTTGCTTTCTTGTCTGTCTGTTTGGTAAAAATTTTGCAATCGATTTAAACTCTCTTCCCGATGGTCAAGAGACCTACCTTTGAACATATCATGATCTATGAATTGGATGAGAAAAATGGTTAAAACAATTATTTAAATATATTTTTACTTTAATATATATTAATTTTAATTATCTTCTCGATGAGCTACAATTAGCTAAAAACTCAACGACAGTGCAATATAAAAGTAAAAAAAAATTATGAAGTAATTATTTACATAAAACATTTTCAACTTAATTTACAACGTTAAACTGAATTCCTGACGATCTGGACACTTGAAAAATTATAGCTCAGAAAACGGGGACAATGCAACATTAACTTGTTTTCTTGTATGTATGTTTATTTGTCTGTTCTGTACAAATTTTGCTGGTTTAAAATGGATTGATAAAATATACACATACACGACTAAAAAACAGAAAATAATATATAAGGGAAAATAAATGTTAATATAGGCCTACCAAGACTGTAAAACGGGCTGAAAATTATAAAAGAAACTTCTCATATGAAAATACTTGTGAGATTTCAAACGAAACACGCGGGGCGCGAGCAATGGATAATAGAAAGGAGTGTGCAAAGAAGTAGTCGCAAAGAAAAATCGCTCAATAATAGATACCATATGTAGTGAAAGTAACATAGATTAACTTGCAATGCATCAATGGTGCATGCGTCCCATGTTTTACGTTTTACATCGTAGAAGTATTTTTCTCGGATAAATTATTTTACGGAAAAAATGGTATATTACATTTTAATTTAAATATTATTTATGAGTTACCACCACACAAAATATACACTCAGTTGTGACATACATTTTACACAGGTAGAGCGTGAATTAGACTGATAAATTTAGTGGGGTGAACTTTGAAATTATAATTCTGTGGCATCTTCAACACATCACACGTTACTCGGAAATCGAAGGTATTAATTAGCCTCTTTAAATTCATTTTTAAGTTATGAAATATATTTATTTTCACTATAAAAACAAATTTACATTATTTGCCTCTTTCTGTGGCTTCTGTGCAAAGGCTTTACTTTGTGAAATTTAGCATATACCAACAATCTATTCGAAATTGTTTTAAACGTGAGCATTTTATAGGGTATCTATTGATCGTACGACAAAACACTCAACAACATTTTATAGATAACATTGGGTTCTTCAATTTAGTACCGGGCTGTGTTGCTGTAAATACCACAATTTTTGACAAAACGTGAAAATGCAATTTTCGTCCATTACGGAAAATGTCGGCCGAAGCTCCAGTCCAAATATTGGGGACTTTAAGAATGTTAAAGAGTAAGGTTAAGAGCATGTTCGAGCAAAAATTCAGCTTATTACTAATTTTTCCCTCTAAAATTTCAAATTTGACTTGACTATTGACAGAAACTGCATATTAAGCGAGTTACGAACACACGAACATGGAATTTCATAACAAAATAAAATTGAAATATCTAGAACCATAAAATATAACCAAAAAACAAAATATTTGTATGGTTTGAACGGTATTAAGTCTTTTATCCCATTGAAATTTTGCGCGTCAACAGTAAAGTATGTTCGAGATTTCGATTGCACGGCATTTTGTAGCCGTAATCCTGAAAGTTTATTGACTGTTTACGAAAGAATACGTGTAATTTAACAAAAAAGGTACCTTAGTAAAACTCTTTACGGCCAACTGTGTCCACCCAAAACAGCGACCGTAATACAGGCAGTAGCACTGGAGTTTACAAACCAAACGCCTGTGACAGTATGCAACACATCTGGCACAACTGCCCCAATTGTCGCGGCAGTCAAGGCGTCATATCTGTTTGCTTTCCACTGAGGCGATCCAGATCGTCAGGGTCAATAACTTAGTTTCACTATTTACTGAATTCGCAAATTGACTCAAAATTGACGCCCTTTAGTCTGATAACTCAGGGCAATCCCTTCGATTCAATTTAACAAGTTGAATAATAATATGTATTAGCTCTACAACAATGTTTGCAATAGCCTCTGTGCAACACTACTTTCTTAATATCATTTGAAATATTAAATTTGATAACACATTATCGTGTACACACTTTAAATTCTTTTATCAATGCTATAGAAACACGTAGTCATGTAGCTCCATATGCAATAGTGCGTAAAGTTTTTTTTGTATAAATCATTTACGACCGTCCGTAGATGAAGTACATGTATTCCCGGACAGGAAACTGTTATATTTTAAATATCGGATACATGTCCGTAAACTTTTAAAATTGCTTATGAATGATGATGTGGATGGGTACTTCATTTGTTTTATCAAGAAACCCAACAATAACGTCACACTATGCAATACATTACAAAAAAAATACTGTTAAGATCTCGTAATGGAATAAATAAATTTCGCGATTTGGCTCATGGGACCAAGAGCCTGTATAGACGGATTCTCCTTGCACAGTTTCAATAGTAAATCTGATTACGGGATGGTGTGCCGGATCATTGTCAACACTCAACCTGGATGACCACAGGTGTATCGTTTTCGGCATCATTGCCACCGGTGTGTTGCAATACAGCCCTCCTGTACCTGATCCCGAAGGCTTAAGAGTTAGTTGGACCTAACTTATTGTTCCGTTTGAAGCAAGAAAACGGGGAGGGCGATAAGTCGACTCAAATACGTGCGTTCAACACCGCTTCGCCTCTAAGCGCAGATTACTAAACTAGCATGCAGTGTCTTCGTAGAAAGTGTTTATCAACAGGACTTTAAGCGGTGACCCTATAATTTAATTTGTGGAAAGCACGGCCGTAGAAGAACAGGTCTGGACACTCTCCTGGATATTTGACCCCCTTGGTGTTTGGCTGTAGTTCACCAAGTTACCGAGAATATTGTGTTTTATTGGCGCTGATGTTAGGGCGGTCGGACTAAACTCCGCCCACTTCCTTTCCGCTAAGATAAACAATTCATCAAAACGCATTTTTTATAAATTTATGAAATACTTTCTTCTCTCACAAATTTAAGAAAAAGCTCCACAATCTTTATTTACTTTATAAATTTAACAATGGAAAAAAGTGGACGGAGTTTGAGTCCGACCGCACGGAAAACAGCGCCAAAAAGTACGACATCCTCGGTAACTTTGTGAACTACAGCCAAACAACAAGGGGGTCAAGCAAAATACATTGTTAGATAGGCGAGTGTCCAGACCTGTTCTTCTACGACCGTGGTGGAAAGTATGAGGTAAAGTCCAACGTAGGTCGCCATCATTTTGTTTTACAATTATAGTTGGTAGTTTTCCAGATAGAGCAATCTAAAAAAAAGTCATTTTTACCACTTTTGAAAAGCTTGATAATTACGTTTGTTTTATAGCTAGCGGTATTTTTAAAACGCTAGAGACACAGTTTTAAGTATGTATTCTTTTCGTAGACATACATATTGAAAACACTTTAACAGTTATATGTGAAAAACATTTTCCGTACCACTCTACGTGACATCTCATGCGCCAGGTCCAACAAACTCTTAAGAGTTAGTTGATCGGACGCGTGAGGCGTGCTGTGGCGTGGTACGGAAAGTATCTTGTCTTGTGTAACTATTAAAAATGTTTCCAAAGCATTTAAAGACTTACTGCAAACTGTGTCCCTGAGATTAAAAAAATACCGCCCGCCAGGTTTTTAAAAACTTGATCTCCAAGCTCCTCAAAAGTGCTAAAAATGATATTTTTACGTTGCTGTTGCTGAGAAAATATCGATCGTAATCATAAAACTAAGACACAGAAACCTGCATTGGACGTTACCACAAAAGTTCCACAAATAAAACAATAGGGTCATCGCTTGAAGTCCCATTGAAAAACTATCTCTACGTAAACAGTGCGCGCTAGTTTAGTCCTTAGCGCCTAGAGGCGATGAGGTGTTATGCGGACGTGTTACGATCGACTTATCGCCTTACCCGTTTCCGTGCCCCAAACGTAAAGAGAAATCTACCGTCCACTAACTCTTAAGAGGAGACCTCGACTGGCGCACGGACGGCGTTGCAGCGTGTCACGCGTATTCTTTTTTACGTGAAACCGCTAAACTTATTCATATTATGTTTATCTACGAAAAGAACACGCACTTGAAACTATGCTTCTATGTTTTCAAAAATTCAGCACGCTTGTTAGAAACATGATCTTCGGGCCTCTCAAAATGGCTGAAAAGGTTCTTTTTTTTTTTTTTTTCTGCTGTAACTCCGTAAATATTACATGAATTCGTCAGGTGGAAAGCGACAGGCATGCGTTGGTCTATTCTTCATACTACTCAAAAATAAAATGTGATTACCGCTTAAAGTCCTATAGGAAAAAGACTACAAGGAAAACCTCACACGCCAGTTTGGCGTGCTGCGAATAGAGGCGATATGCTTCTCGTCAAGCGTGGGACACTGACTCTTATCGCTAGGCTGTTCCCACGCGTCGAAGGTGGAAATTCGACACCGGCGAAGACTCCTCTTAACAGGAGACACCTTGCTGACCATAACGCTGGGAGGGTCGTCACTCCTCGCCAGTCAATCACGGACGGCCACTTCTCGCGAAAATTATTTAGCACCAATTTGTTTCAGTGTCCTTCGTGCACATCTGCAGCTATGCTTCATGGTTATAGGCAGTGTTCTTTTTTTAAAGTGACGTCTCTCATTTGACTGTGCCAATCACAAGAAGGTTACTGCAACATCGCACGTCTGTGATTTGCGGGTATAACCTCAAGACACGTAAGAGTTAAGCCATCCAATCACTGTCCATGGAGCGTAGTTGAAGATGTGAACGTAACGCACTGAAACAAACTGGGGCAAGATTCTTTTCGCGAAAAGTTCATGACCCTAACCATAGCCGTGCAGACTAAGCATAAGCCGACAGAGTAGTTGAATACTGTTGACAGAAGGAGATAACGCTTCTTCCAAACGCTGTGGCAGGATATCAAAACCTACTCACCTAGCAACGGAAACACCCACATGTTAACTATCCAACCTCTACGAAACCACTTTGTGGACGAGTCCTATTACTAGGCGGACAAGACCATAGACCCAAGGACTCACCCTGTAAGTCTCCTCCCAAAAAGGAGTTCAGAACCACTCAGAGTCCACCACAGGCCACCATTGTGGTCCCCAGTTGGGTCGTGCAATCTGTTCGTAGGTTGCACAGCAGGTTGGAGCTTGCGTACCAGCTTCTGGAAGCTGGCCTAAGGTAACCCGTTGTGAATCTTTCCCTCGTGCATTACAGATATATGAGTTGAAATTCTAAACGATCTAAGTACCAACAGACGCCGAATTTAGTTAAAAATTTCAAAATTAACTGTATGCCAGTGCCTATGTTTTGCTGTAAAAGCTAAGTACCAATAATTTTCTTAAAAATTCCAACGAGAGTTGAAAGAATGCATGTTCCATATGTACGCATACTGTTGCATCGATACTTTTCCCTTGTACTCGAAAACAAATTTTTGGCACTTAGATAATTTACAATTTCCTCTTTATGTTTTCGTTCAGGGTTTTGTGTGTTTGCTGTGAGATCGTCTACATCAACTCTTAACATATTCAGGCAATTTAATAATCTACCTGATTGGGGTAAATTAATTTCAAACTTGTTTTCCAAAAACACATTCATAGTTCCATGCGAAATCACCCAAACATTGTGAAGTTATTGCATCAGAATCCGAATAAAAAAAATTCTTGTGGCCTTCCACAGAAGGCTTTATTAGGCTCTGTACTCTCCCCAGATATGGATCCAAATTGATCTTTTTTAAAGGTCCTACACCTGAAAAACAAATCGTTCATATGCTAATACATTATTTATCATCTAAATCTGTCCTTCACTTTTTTCTGCACTGGTATTATTAGTTCAATACAAAATAAACTAATACATTATTGACATTTATTGCAAAATGTGATGTTAAAAACATTATGTCTGACGATATACTAATCAAAAAATTATTAAATCTTAAATTACATTCAAACTGAAATGCATACTACCTGTTCCAGTAAGTACGTGAACATTTTCATCACGAAAAGATTTCTGTGATATCTTCTTTAAGTTTTCCCACACAAATTTTAAGTTTTCTGCCGTCCTGTGTTGCTTCCCTGACATACAATTTAAGTTAAATATTCGCAAGAATTTGCCACTTATTCAATTTTTGTTGTTGTGTCACAGCATCAGTTTTATTGTTTTCGATTATACCGAAATGTTCTGCCACCAAATATAATACAACTTGCTTCTAATTCGACAACATATTTTTGTTCCTTTTTTAACTGGTATATTGCAATAAATAATTGCCATGGTTTGGTAGTTGCTTACCAAGCATGCAAAATATACTAACGAGCCGGACTGTTTACAAACTAAATTCGAGATGATGCAAGAAAATCTAGATAGTATTATCTCGATTTTCGTTAAGGAGAAGAAATTGAGGTGAAGCAAATGCAGCTTTATCGAGAAAAAAATCGATGTTTCATTATTTATCTCGTTAATGTTATCTCGATTTTATACAATGTTTGTCTTGTTGGGTGTAACCAGCCCTTAGAGATGGTGAAAAATTGCAATAGTCTTACCTGTCAGCGTGTTCTGCAAATGAGTGTAGCGTCACCGGCCTTGTATTATTGGATGACGGTTACAGTCATTTGGGGTAACTATGTAGGCTACCATTTTGGGGTAACATTGTACCAGGCATTTTCTTTTATATAATCGCTTTGTGGCCTTCAACAATTACGCAGATTTCATGATTAGCAAATTTATTCATCTAGAACACAGCTGTATCCATGAATTCTTAGATACTTCATTTGAAATTAAACTAGGCTAGTGGTACAAAGTTTCTATGGCCGGTACAAAATTACCCCAAATGATGGTTATGTGGTATGATTTAGCTGTTCACACACGAATCACAGACTTTCAGTAGTAGCGCACCAGAATTACCATTGGCCCAGTCAAATAGGGACTCGCCAGTAACGAAATAAAAGCGTCATAAAAGAATACATTACATTGAAGCCTAGCAAACCGTATATTTTATCATCGTTTGTAGGTATCGTGTATTATTGTCACAGTAATGTGCATTTTTCTTGTATACAATGCGTGGCAGATTATTGCAAGACGAGATACATATTCGCTTTTTACTTGTACTGCTTAAAAAAAAAATGTTAGAGATGTTGACAAAACATACGTGCCATAGACGTATGGCTATTGGTATTATTTTCATGGAGAGGAAAGGTTTCATGAGCAATCTCTTTACAAATTAAATATTTCAATTTAACTTAACACAGCTTACAGAACTGCAATTTAGCTCTTAGCATTTTTTTTGGCATTGTACTAAAATAATATTTTCAAACTTGGTATTTAGTGTCACATATAACTATTTACATTCACTTGGCTAGAAAATTTTCCCAATTATTAGGGATAAATTAATTTCGCGAATCTAATGACCTGCATGCTAGAATCCATTGTCCTATGCATACTCAAGCCCCGTACATCCGTTAACTGTCTGCTGTTCCACTGAGTAGCAGCTACTGAGCAAATGGTTGGGGCACAGAATATGTAGGAATACAGAAGTGAAATAGCCGGTAGGCTAGTGAACGCAGGCACACGCGCCGGCAAAATGGTTTCCCTGGCCAGCAACATGGCGCAGACGCATACTGCCAATCAGCGTGAGTCAGCTGTTCTGATAATTGACAGCCAGACCAATAGGAAACCTGCAGTAACATGCAGGAGCCTAACAGACACAAGGTTGGTGTCAACAGTCTCAGGCAGCCAATAAGCGGCGAAGTTGGCCAATACCAAACGAGCCGCCACGTAATTTCGCGTCTGTATTACTATTTAGTCTGTGGTTGGGGCTTAAGTATGCATAGAACAACGGATTCTAGCATATACCCTATAGGTAGAGATGATGGTTTATCGCCGGAAAACTTGACTATTTGCTAGGCTTCAACGTACGTTCAGCTTATCAAAAGATTCCTGGCTTTTCCTTGTACGTGAAGCTACTGCGCTATTTGACTAAGCCAATAAGAATACCGCTATTTTAATATTTAATGCATGTTATTGGTCTGTAGACAGCTACGTTGTGTCAGTGTTTTCAAGACTTTGTTGGCACAAAACATTTTCGTGATATACCATCATCTCTACCTATAGGGTAATTCAATTCGCGAAATGTTTCTGTTCCTACAAATAATACCTATTTACTTTTTCATGAGACATTACCTTCCAAAGTGTGGGCGTTTAAGGGGGATTATTCCCTAAATAAATAATGTTAAAATGAACTTGAAATTATTTATTTTGTAGTAGACATAAATGACAAGCATTGAAGAAACATAATTTTTTTTAGAAAAAGTTTTTAATATATGTTTTGACACTTTAAACGAACTTTACATACTAATTTTGCAGCCATTACAGCAAGAATCAGAATAAAAATTTTTACTAATTACTGCATTCACTTGCTAGATTAAAGTACGAAAAAGTGCGTGTCACATTCGGTTTTTAAAAATAGTTGTTTGAAACAGTTTACTGATGCATTTTACATGCTAATGTAAATGCATTTTTTCATAATTTTTTGTTATGTAATTTCAATAGCAAATTTAGACACTTTAACCAACGATATGAAACAAAAATACTACACCGTATCATACTGTTGCATTTAAATGAATTTTATAAGCAATAATATTGCAGTTTGTTAAACTAGTTCACGAAATTTAGACATAAAATCAAATGTATGTAACGATGTGTTAGGTTGACTACAAGTCCCCTGTGAAGTGCTTCCATCTGGCGAGAAAGACAAGAAATATTTGAACTGTACGAA
>PNEQ01001207.1:0-18849 GCA_003012365.1 Medauroidea extradentata
TTTTACGATAGTCACAAAAAAAAATAGGCTAATAATTTTTAAGCTTCCCGAGGTAATGAAACCTTAACCGCATGCCGCACATGCTCTTCTAAGTACGTTCAACCAATCTATCTTACGCGCTGCTTGGGTTCTTCCCTGTATGTTCAACCAATCATCTGTTTGGGCTTGTATTTATCCAGAGTCGCTGTTCTAACTAAATATCGTGCCCCCGTAATTATAGCAGCCATCTTGTGAAACCTTAACAGCTTTCCGCGCAGAATCTGTAGACGTCTAATGAATGTTGCAACCTAAAGTAAGTTTGGTGGCTTTAATTATTAATTAATCAACGAGGATTTGTCACAGTTAATCAAAGCAGTATTAAAATGTCTGGAAATGGTTAACATCCATTGGGAAGACGTAATGAAGATAGAAGTGCCACTATTCATTGATATTCTGTTCAGTGTTCAGTGCATTATGTCCCAGCTAACAGTCTGACTTTGGGTTAATTATTTGGACTTGTATGGTGGGTGTTTCTGTAATGTAGCGTACATTTTTTAACGTTTTGTATGGAACAACTTATCTAAGTATCCAAAATTATAATTGCATACACTATAATTGGGAGAACTGTATCCAACCAACATCAGTGTAGGCAGTAATGTGTGTTAATGATCAGTGCAGACCAACATTGCATAATGTAGTACTGTATGGTGTTGAAAAATAAGAAGGCTGTGGCAGCAAAAGTGGCTGCTGAACTTTATTAATTAATGTCATACTCATAAACTCTGTCAGCACCAAAACAATACAAAGGAAACATTACAAGCAGAGTGTTTGAGAATGAACTGCAATTCCACAGCCATTTAGTCAGTTATCGAAATGCCACTAAGGGGATAAAGTAATAAAAACTTGGACAGTAAAACAATGGAGGATATTTGAGCAGATGAGTCCTGTCTGCTTCACACTATTTCCTACATCTGGCCAAGTTTACATGAGAATAACACCATCCAGAGATAATATTCCTGATTTTTGCCACTAAGAATGAAACAGTGGGTGTGTTTAGTAGTGGTAGTATAAATACTTATGTTCTACCTTGTGAGGTTGCATCATTGCCAAATTCCTACTCTGTGACAGTGACAGAATGACCATTTAATGAGAAAACTATAAATTATGATGGTAACATCATTCACCAAGGGACAAAGAGACTGTTTAGTCAGCTTGTGTCATCAAGGAGTTATTTTTTTTCTGAGCATGAGAATTAAATGTCATTTCTACCATGACACCCATCAATTGCTTGATCCCAACACAATTGAGCTGTTGTGGTATGTTATTGTAAAGAGAAAAATTTTGTGCTGACTTTTCACCTCCTTCATCGTTAACAGGACTTTTGCGTTTTATTGAAAGAATGGTATGACATTCCTTTGAAAACCATACAGGACCTTTATTTGTTCATTTTGAGTAAACTGCAAACAGTTCTGTAAACAAATGGGTATCCCTCCATTTTAATCACTGTGTTGTTTCCGTCTTTTTTTTTTTGTACCACAATCTTCTGTATTTTTCAATGACCCCATCAGTGAGTGTCACTCGGAATAAAATTTGAATTTTCGTGTTACAGCACAAATGTTCAAACTGTTTTATTCCTAGTGTGCCATTGTTAGTATGTGTATGGTACAACACATGCAAATACAAATACTTTTTCGTGATGTATAGCAAAATGTAATGTTTTCGTGACAGATGATGGATGCACATAATGTGAGTTCGCCTTTAATGGATATGGAGAGGAACATAGCTTTCTTGTTGGGACTGCATGCCCATTGGCTAGCTCAGAGTACATCACTGCAACCAGCAGAAGAGGAGGCCAACCGCTGGCTAAATGCTGTGTTCCTGCAAGGTGGTCTGCAAGTTCTGCAGCCAGCCAACCCTTATGAGGAAGAGAAGGGTGAGGCTCGCAGTACCAGTTCAACTGCTGGCACGACCCCTACTGATCCAGCAAATACTCCAAAACTGGAAGGACTACACAGGCTGACCTTAGACAGGGCTACTCCTTTTCTTCAAGCTCTGGCAGAGAGCAAGCCAACCGTGAGTGATTTTGCAGTTGCAAGCAGAAAATGAGGGCTTTTGAAATGACTCCCTTATGTATGTAGTTTGTTGTCCATTGACCGGAGTCCTTTTAATATGTGTTCATATTGGACTTGCTTTGAAAAAAAATACTAATGTAGTAAATTTTAAGATAGTTTCAGGGGGGTAGCATTTAAATTGTGTTATATGTAATAAATTATTCACTTTGTTGTGGTTTTCAGTTTTTTCTAATGCTTGTTAACTTACCATGGCCATACGTACACTTAGTGTTGGGCACTGTAGGTTCTCTTGTTGCCTCTGTAATATCCCCACTGAGGTATGAGACCATCTCCTGAACTAGCAATCTGGCACAGAGGCAAAACCTATTTTTGCATACATGCAGATCACCGGACCTGCTGCTGGTAATTTCAGTAGCTGTGTGGCATATGGTTCAAAAACAGGTTGTCTGTACGTTTCGTTCTCTCCTTAGAGTAGTGTGCTCTGCCAATATAAAGGAATACTACACATTACATGCTACTGCACTGGGTCTGTACAAGTAAATTTTGAGGGGGTTTGTATGTGCCTGTAACAGGTTGCCTCACAAGCCGACATCAAATATTCTTATACAATAGAAGTAGGTGTACATAATTTATAGGTGCATATAGCATTATAAAAGAAAAAAATGTGCAATTTTGAAGTCATGTCCCTTGAAAACTTAGTTAAAAAGTCTGACCTCCTAACCATCAAACCAACAGGAAACTGCTGACAAATAAAAGTATCAGTGGTAAAAAAGTTTAACTCACATTAACTACTTCGTTCATAGCCTTGCTTACTTACAAAAATGTTAACAAAATCACAATATAAGCAATACATAAAGTTCTATTATAAACCGTCGTAATTTCATCCCAACGAATGCCTTGCATCTGCACTTTCGTCACGTTAAATTCGGAATTGCAGGCTTCTTAAACAGCTGAAAATAATGTTTACCCACGTTTTGGCCATTTTTATTTGTGTTCCCACTCTTTGCGACATCGCTAAGGATCTACAATATTTTTCGTTTCTTTACTTAACGAAAATAAGAATTATCAACTTCAAAATTCATTATTCGAAATCACTAGAATGCTTTGAAATTTAGGAATCTGGTATTCGTTTCTCTAATACAAATAGTACAGATTTATTATTAAAAAAATATTTGAAATTTCGAGTATTCGCACACCTCTACTAGATAATAGCAAATTCAATAAATTTCACAAAGGGAAATAAACAAAATTAAAATAACAATTAAGGAAATAAATAAGGCCTAAGTGGGTGGGTCGACTGCCTGACAGCGTGCATCACTGAGATTTAAATCTGTCTTATTTTAAATTGGTTTGATAGATTTTCGTTCTATTGTATGTTTATCTACGTTATGAGGGCAATACATGTTTGGCTTCACATTGTTCTGTTTCTAGCAGTTGCCACATGGAGCATTACATGCTATAACCTTGCAATACGATTGGCCAGTTATGAAAGCTGTTACGGAACTTGGAACCGAAAACTGGATAAGTCCAATTACCAAATTTGGTAAGAAAACCTCCAAGCTGGGTGACAAATGCAGTTGGTGACTGATGTACTAGCTGTTATATCACCTGGTATAGCAGACCTTGTACGGGGTAGTATGAAATTTGGTATCATGTAATATTGCCTTATGGCCATTCAGGGCAAGTGATTTCAAGGAGCTAGTCCAACCTGGCAAGCTGCAGGGCCTGCAGTCGGGTAATACACCTTCAGAGACTCTTGGCCTAGAACCAGGCAAGCCTATGCAATGTAGTATTTACCTAAAGTAGCCACAATTCAGTTCAGCTAAGTGTCCATTGGGCTGGTTCTTGGCAGCGAACATGAGAGTCCACACATAATCTTGACTGCTTGAGTTGTCTCATGGGCCAAAGTTCCATTACCATTAGTTCCCTAACAATGGAACTTTTGTGGACAAAAATGTCTACAAGCTGGTAGATGACTGGAATATTTGTAACTACTGAAATGAAATGAAGACATTTCAGTGTGTTTCAGACTTGATATTTAATATCCATCAATAGTCCTCCCACATTGCCAGAGGTCCCTACCACACTAGCTTGTACCAAGTCCAGGGCGAACCCTAAACTGACACTGTTGTATTACTTGAAGATAAATCAGAATAGCTATCATCTACAAAGCTAACTGTAGCTACTTCCATTTGAAAGAAAATAATCTTTGGCTTAACATTCTATTACTCTTCCTCTCCTCCCAGAAGCTACATTACTTTTCTCCACTGCTAGCGGTTAATTCAGATATTAATGTAACAAATGCTTCCACACAACTCTGTTCCTGCTTATACAGTATTCCCGCTAGTAAGGAGGGGTTACGCAGTCGTGGCAATGTATGATTTGCATTCTGTAGCTGGCCTGATAACCTAATGACTTACATCACCACTATCATATTATAAGTACGTAATACCAGTGTGCTCAGTCCCACATTCCCTTATTGTGACTTTGCGGGCCACAAGAAAATTATAAAAACAGCATAGGAATTTTAAGTTGAAATCAGTACGTTTACTGCTCTTTACTGTTTACTAAAAGTGTGTATGGTACACCATACTTCTGAAGTAATTGTGTAGGAAAATTATTTTGAGTTAGATTTCCATAAATTTTAATATTTTATGGTATATACTAAATAAATCTGACAAGTTTAATTTAAAAATCATGTACCGGTGTACTGTACTTGTTACTCTGAAAGCACCTTTACATCCCACAGGGTTCACTACCTGAAATTATATTGTAAAAGTAATTCCTGTCATATGTGTGCCAATTCAAGAAATTTTATGGGAATAAAAAATATGGTTAGAAATGTGACTTATTTAATTGTTATAAATTATAAGATATTGAATCAACAACAATTGTATTTTAATAAAAAAAATTAAATAAAAATGGATAAATAAATGGTTTGATAAATAAATAAATAAAAATTGATTGCTAGGAAAAATAGAGTTTGTTTAGTAATAAAAAAAATGTGAATGAATTAAAGAGAAAATGAATAAATACGTAAGTGCATCTGTGGTTGCATGGATAGATAAATAGATGAACAAATTAGTAAGTAGCTAGGTACTGTAATTACATGAGAACCCTAATATAGTGTTAGAGTGTTCCCATTGGTAAGATATTCATGGTTTGAAGGCCAGTTTCATTTGGTCTCTAAAATTGATAGCATCGTGCATATTACTATCTTAAAAAGATTTTCCTATTGTAAGAAGACATTTTTGTCCTTGTTGGGATATCATAAACGGAACCATTTTTATGGAATGGACATATGCCATTGCGAATGAATGTTGCCATTCTGCAGAAAAACCCCTCAGTGGCAGATTCATAGGGTGGCTTGAGGGGCTCAAGCTCCTCTACTACCTCCCCAACTTGCACTCAGTGATGTAAAAAAACTGTATTTGTTACTGCTTACCTTAAAAATTTCGGTTTGTGAAGCAGCAAGTTTTAATTTCATAAATAATGAAGTTATTTTTTGACATTTTGAAAAGACATCCTTGTGATAATTTTTGCTGCCAACTCCAAGAACTTTACAACAATGATGAATGCTATTCTTTAACAATAGTCTACTTTCTCAAATGAGAATTGTATTATTTTTAATGTCAGAGTTTAGGATCCGGAAGTCAGAATATGTAGTACATTGTTCGTCATTGCATGCCCCTAAAGCAGGTGAACGGAGCCGATGTTTCCTTGGCATTGCTAGCAATCTCTCACTATGCAATGATTCAAGACTTGTACATTGAAGTTTTCATTATTCTTAAGTAGGTGTTATATTTTATTTTGAAACTTTTGATTTCAGAAAAGTCAAAAAATTTCTGTTGAATTATTAAAATATTAATTACTTTTCGCAGTCCATTATGAAAATTGTAGAGATTGTTTGGAAAGCTCCTACCAGACTTGAATTCGTTGATATGTCTGCATGCAATTCAGAGCATAAAAAAATTTAGTTGATTCTCTGAGCACTGCGTACTGCAAATCACCTGTATGAAGTTGGAGTTGGTATACGAAAGTATCTTCACAAGAGTGTATTAAGAGCTTATTGAAGTTTGAGTAAAGTTATTTGTTATAGCATGCAGGAGCTGTAAATAAGAAACGTTAATGCAAGGAAAAAAACTACTTTAGGCTATTTATGTCACTGGACTGGATATTTTTTTTTTTTAATCTGTTAATATGTAGTAATATTTACCATTAATTATTTATTGTGTGTTTATTTAAATTGTTATTCATAGCTTTCAGCAGAAGGCAATGGCAAACCATGGTAAAGTAACCTGCCTAGTCACACCGAAATATTCTACTTGTTCTCAAATAATAAATATTTAAAATAAAATTTGCCAAGGGGGCAAAAATGTTAAATATGTTCACTTTAATTCTAATATCTTTTTACTACAATATGCTATTGCTGTTCAGTTTTATTCAAAATATTGCCCCTGCAAATGCCAAAATAAAAGAAGTGAAATGCGTGTTCATTTATTCCTGAATAACTCTTTCAAATCCTTTATGATGTAGTAAATATAATGTCCATGAAAGTGCTTGTTAATTTGCTTCAGGATTTTTTTTAAATTTTGCTCCCAGGTGTCTGGCATCGGGTAGTTTTATTTATTAATTCATTATTTTTCTTTTATAGTTGGCGTAGTACGCTATTGCGTGTTAATGACAAGGTTCTAGATCCGCCACTACCCACAAAAAAAAAAAAAAAAAAAAAAAAAAAAAATATATATATATATATATATATTTTATCAGTTGTCAACCAACATGTAAAATACCTACGTACAATTACGGAAAGGAATGTAGTTGTATTCAAATATAACTATATTCCTGTTCGTAATTGTATGCATGTTACATGTTTGTTGACGATGAATAATTCTGGTCTTTATTTTTTGCATTTTGTTATGTTGTGTAGTTTTTCTTCAACTCTGCATCAATCGCTTTCAGTGGTGCGAGTCCACAAAAATCGTTCAGTTCATAATACATAGAACCCATTGCAGAAATCATTCAAAGATCACCCTTGGGATATGTTATAACAGGATTCTACTGTAACTAATTTATTAGCAAGTGGATCATTGAAATGAAGAATTCAGTGTAAAAAATAATATTGTCACTAAACTGACTAATGAGAAGTTCTCTTACTTTGTTAATTATTTTATAGGACCGTTGCGTGCAGGCTTTCCTTACAATAGTGGAACGTCATTGCAAACATCACCACTTCATGATCCCGGGTGATTTTTCTGCAGAACATCCTGTAGAAGAAGTTGGACGACTATTGTTAGCAGTGCTTGTGAAACATCATGGTCTGGGTTCTCAAGTTATGGCCCTTGTTGATCAAGGTAATGTAACTTGTTTTTACAAATAGTGGAAAAAACTGATTGTGGGCAAAATTATTATCCCAGAAATTATTTTAGACCACAATTATTCCTTTAGCACTGCTTACATTTATGCTTCCATTTATGATTCCTTTTTAGAAAAACTCTGTAACCTCTTCAGACATACATAATTATAAATTTTGTACTTGGGTGGACGATAATTTTAAGTGTTTAAGAGAGGGTCCAGCAAGTCTTAAATATCATTGGTCTATCCATGTGAAGCCTTTGAATTCATGTTGAGTTAGAATTGCTGGTAGTGGAAAGCAAAGATTGTAAAAGTATGTGCCATTTCCTAGCTCACAAATATATATATATATATATATATATATATATATATATATTTTTTTTTTTAGTTGTGTTGTATTTACGTAAGTCTACCACTATATGCTAAAGTCACCATTCATAATGAATCAATAAGTTATCTCTTAAAGTTGTTTTGTTATTGTGCCTTCAGTACTTTTGAGACTTCCGCCCTTACTTTTACCAGTGGTAACACAATATAGTACTAGGGTACTACTGTTTTTTATCCCGTAAAAGTTTTGAGTTGGGTTTATTTTTTAACATGTAAGATCATACGTATGTATCAGGAACAATAATTACATTATGTATGGCTCATTATTGCTACTCTGTTATTTTTACTTCAAAAGTACCATATTGATCACAAGAATAATGTGGTGTCCAGAATTGATTGAAATTTAAACTAAAATCTAATTACAATGGTAAACTACAGTTAGGTAGTTAAGTGTTTATTTTTTAGCTCTTGCCCCTTTACATGCTATCTGCACGTAAATTAATTTACAAAATGTCTTGAGGTGGAGTAATTTCAGTGTGCCATTTATAACGTTGCGGTGCCACAATTGATGCAGCGATGTTTCTAGTGTGAGCTGTGGGAAGGTGTCTGAATTGGCTTACACTTTTGTTCCTGATGCAATTATGAGCACAGAGACGGGTGTTCGGTGGTGGTTTTGGTTGGCCCCGGCATAGTGTGTTGTAGAGTATAATGCTGTGTCACACTTTACACTATAGTGTGTTTTGTAATGTGGCGTAACATAAACACAATATGATAAATCTGCTTTACAATCACTAGTGAACTCTTAATTGTTTTATCTAGAGACTATTCATCAGACATATATGTTTCCACCAGGCAATTACTAATGCTTTCAACTTCATAAGAACAATAATCCAACATAAACAGATTAAACAGAACAGTTATTTGTTCTTCCAAGTAATTTGAATAATAAGATAACATTAATCCAGAAAAGAGATACTGACTTAAACTAAAAATTGTTTACTATGTAAGCTAGTCAGTGTAGGTACTACCACGTCCTTAACATTTAAACATTCAGGCCGAAATAAAGAAAATATTGCTTGAAAAGATTTCAGTGTTCTAGCATAATTTGAATAGAAATTACAATGTTTAGTTTGATTGCAATTAATGTAATTTCATGGGTTCAAATACACAGTTCTTAAGAGTGTTTCTTCAATTTAAATACTAAAAAATCTTTAGTACAGTAGAGTTTCGTTATAACGAAATGTCACGGTTCTGGGTGTGAACTTCGCTATAGCCATGTCTTCGCTATAGCCGAATTTGGTCTATTCTGAACCTTAAATTCAAAAATTGCATTAAAATTGTCTGTAATGTTATTTAATTACAAATTACTACTTTATTTTAAGGAAATGTAGATTTATTTTAACAGGTAAGTATATGTTGGTTACAATGATACCCAACAAGTATGGGTGCAACTATTCACTTAGTCCAAACGGCCCAAAAACTCAGCCGCGTCATGTAAGTATGGCTATTAATCGCTGGACTGCCTCAACGGTGTCCCCACCCGCGCAGGCGCGTGGCAAGAGTGCACGTGCCGGCAGAGTCAACATGATTACACTGCCGACCACTGCAGACCAACGTAATCGGTTTGACGAGTGTAGCAATTTATTTATTTTAGCATGCATGCTCATATGATAATTCTGTGTGCCCTTTCACACTGTGCGAGCGCGTGCCGGAGACACATTAAGTTCATCTTGGACAGGTGAATGTAATTGTTCACTTGTCCATTGAACAGGTAATGCTAGTGTATTTGCCAGCAAAAATAAGTGACGCCAACATTGGTAGTTGCTTAATTTTCACGCACAAGTCATGAACTGTGTTTAGCAGCGGCACGAAGTTAAGTTCAAAGCCAATTAGTAACAGAAGTTGGCGCACGTGTACTCATTGACTTTGAGCAAGGTCACAAGTTTGTGATTTTATTCCAGCAGTGTGCTGACAGAAAACATGTCTGACCTATGTGAGCGCTACAAAATCTAGATTGACAGTTCGTTGAAAAGCAGTGCTAAAACCAGACATGCTCGTTTTCACACATGGCCCACCGCACCGTGTTTTTTTTTTTTCCTTCCCCTTCAGCTGTCGAGACTCGTTCCGAGATGAAAAAAAAGGGTGACTTGCTCTTGTTCCCATGCTCTTTCTGACAGTGTGTACTATACTTTAACAATGCAATGGCCAGCCCGCAAGTATTTATTGCTTCTTGCTCATTAAGTGTGTTAAATTATAATTTATAATTAGTGTACAGTAAATGTTGAAATTGCCATTAAACTCAAAGATAAAAACACTTACGGACGACTGTATGAGCAAGAAGGTTAATCAGAACAGCAAATGCACTGGCACACGCTAATGCTTTCTGTCATTCACCATCCTTGCTGCTTATCTCAAAAAGCTGAAGGTCTATGGAGTAAAGTATGAGCTGTAGCAAGCTAAGCAGAGATAAGCAGGAGTAGTTGTGTGGGTGCGTGTGTGAGGGAAAGAGACAGCGCTGTCTTATCTCCCAGAGGCATTTCTTCCTTATGCTTGGTGTGTGTGTGTGTGACTCAGGTATAGCACAGCCGGCGGCAATTATTCTTAGTGAAGAAACAGCATATATCCGCAGTTATTCAGTCAGAGCACGCAGTTCTTGTTCCAAATAGCCGTGTCACCTGAGCTTAGCAGAAGCTTTTTGGGAGTGCCTGACTGTATTGGAGCCTTCCTCTTTTTATCTGCTGGTTGGCTGTGGTTTTTTATGTACAAGCAGGTTGAGGGAGTGAGGGAGACATATTCTTATTGAACTCTCTCGTTAGTGCGAGTATCCGAGCAACCAATATACTTTATTTTCCTTGCAAGCAACCCTATTCTTGGTAACCATACACAGGACCTAGGCCCAAGTGACAGAGTAGCGGGCTGATGCGCCCGGCCACGTCGCCGACGATTGTACACATATCAAAATCCAAAATCGTAATCAATAAATAAAATCAGAAAAGCAAGCTGTATGTGAAACTACATACGGTTGAAAGCACAATGATTAACTATGGAAACGTTAGCCAACGGTCACGTGGGTTGAAAAGTGGTGGACTAAATAAAGAGAGCAATTCTATTTTTAGAACAACGCGTGATGAGTTTGGGGAGGGAAGCGAGATGCCCAGGCTGAAGCATGACTCACGTGACATTGCCAGTGGACTGTTTCAGTTAGGGGGATGGGTGGCGGCGCGAAGGGTGGAGGTAATCTGTACATCCGGCTGTCAAGATAACAAATACCTACTTCACAAGGTCTCGATCGCAGCAAGCCTGCTTCACATGGTCACGAATTTCGCTGCAAGCCTGCTTCATACTACTCGCCATACATGTTCCTACTCATAAAATTCACATTTTTCATGGAATTTTGTTGCGTTTTTTCTTTCTTTTGTCCACTGATCTATTTATCTCGAAAAACAAAATAAGTTTCTCTCTTACTATATTTGGCCCTGTATTTTTCAGTCAATGCAAACAGTAGGCCCTATATTAGATTTTTTTTAAATAAATTAATTTACATAGTGAAAATTAACAGATAGCATTATTGGCAGGACAGTTCGTAAATACGGTGCAAACATTTTAAATGTAATTTTAATTAATGGTTTTCGATTGCTGATGAGTTTAGTGTAAAAGTTTTTTGGACGCTCGATGTATTTGCCAATATTTTGTGATTAATCCTTGCAACTTGCATGATTTTACAAAGGAGGGCAGGTAGCAGAGAAAGTGGAGAAGGAATATGCGCACAGTTCAACCTCTTACTATTCCCACAATGCATGTGACAGGTACTTTAAGGAACACTTGGTGGAGGTTATACCTACAAATGGCAGTAATTGCGTCCCTCTGCTGGCTTTGGACGATCGTGGATGTTCTCTTCTTGAAGCTCCGGCAGATGTGGATAATACACTTTCTCAGCCATCTTCTTCTGAGCTCATTGGTGAGGCGTTATAGAAGGGGAATGCCAGAGAAGGGAATGTACTGGAGAAAGGATCGTGAATGCACCTATTCTCCGTTCACTCTAAGTTGAGTTCTGAAGTAAACAAATAACGTAACATAATTTCAATTCGCTAGATTCTAATTGGCTCAATTTGTGTAGCGCGCCGACGTACTATTTCCAACCGACAAAACTGTGTACAGTTGGTATCATAGGAAACAACAACGCCCTATAAATTAAAAAATATTGCGTGAAAATTTTGTACATGTTATTGACACACGGAAACAAAAATTACATAAAAACTTGATAAAAATACTGATATTATGAGCAATTACAATATTTTTAAAATTTAATTGTAATTATCAAGCCATGACTAATGATCGTATTTAAGTATTCTGGTACTAATGTAACGAAAATTTGGTACTACATGAAGAAGAAAGTTGTCAACAAAATAAGTGATTAAACTTACTGTAAAGTCCTCCTGGATTATTTTGTACTTCGTTTTGGAAAAATGACATTTTATAAATCACCAAACAATCTGTTGATAATTCATGACACATTTTTTTTTGTAAAGAATGTTATGCGAGATTTTTATTCTTACCTTATAAACATCACCGCAGTTTGTTTGGTAATGAAGACTGTAATGGAATCACAGATATTAATTAATTAATTTTTTCAATTGATTATTTTTTTATGATTATTTCTTGTATTTTTATTTAATTATTTTAGTTGATGAACATTTCTAATTTGATGATGATTGGTGTTAAAATTTAGTTAAAAATAATATTTAATTGTCATAAGTTTTATGTTTTGATTCAATTCTCTGTGTACTGGTGTACTCAGGAGGTTTATATGACTTAGATCTAGGGTTAAGATCCTGTACTATTTAAGTATTTTCTTCAAGTTGGAAGGAATTTTAGGCAATTTCTCTAAGGCTAGGGCTAGAACCGACGCTATAAGCGTTGGCTACGTCTTCTATTCTTGACTCCCGAAGCAGATAGACGTAGCGGCAGGCTTTTTCCAGTGTGGGAAAGTCAGTTCATTCTGCCGCCGTCGTAAGCTTAGGAAACCCAAGGGAGTGGGTTTAGGCTTTGTTGAGAACTAATTAAGTTCGTCGACCAAAGAAGTGGCTAATTTTTGTTAAAACCGAGCTAAGTTTTTGATGAACTACAAGCCAACATGGGAACTACGTAAGGCGTCGTGTTTTTTTTTTTTTTTTTTACTAGCCTGCAACTCTTTTGAAGTGAACTGAAATTGCATAGATTATCATTTAAGTTTGACTTTGTTTTAATATCCTAATTTTTTCTTAACAAATTTCAACAGAAAACTCTTTTAATTTGATTTGGAACTGAGCAACTAATTTCTGAACATTTTTCTTTAACATAGCCAAATAGCTAATAATGCCGACCCTAACCAGAGGTCTGTGATCTTCTATCTTAACTCTACTGACTGAGCTAAAAATATTATTTCTTTGCCAGAGCATAATTCTATACACTGTGAAGTAAATTCAGAGACAGAAGCTTTATATTTTATGTTATTTTTGAACTTAGTAATGTGCTTTGTAACTGGCTGGGAGACAGTAATTTTGGTAAGTTATTGGTCCAAGGTTGTAGGGAATAGCACCTTTAGTTCTCATGCTATTAATTATTGTAATTAAATACTGCAATTTTCAGAGGTATTTCTGTGTTCCCTATGTATCCTTGTTCCCTACAAGTGCGATGTTTTCTCTCCAGTACTCTGCACTGCATTCACAAAATGTTATTTCACAACTCTATTAATTGTCACAGTATATTATAGTATTGCAATTAACACCAGTCTACTAACAAATTAAATATATATAATCGAGCACTACAAGACATATATCCACGTTTCGAAAACCATGCTAGAGATTTTCACAATTCACGTCCAGCGTGCGATGTAATCATAAACCGACGCGAGGACGGAACAAAATAGGTCAAGGAATTTTGGTTCAGATGAACTGGAACGGAAAATGGATACACGGAAATACCACTCGCAGTAGCCATAACATTGACGCGTTAAGGTCCAAAAATACTTTTAAATAATAATAAAACGTATCTGATTGTGATATTTCTGACTTATTTTTACTGTGGTAATTATTCCTGAATTAAACTTTTCGTATTTTCAGAGTATCGTACATCTCTAAATACTACCAAGAAACTCATACGTTTAACAGTACGTCAGTTGTTAAATAACTCACGAATCAACTGTACGGACGTGTCGTCCGCTAACCATAATTTCAGTAATAAACATATAGCGTCGTAGATTGTGTTTGCAATGTCTGTATATTTTAGATATTTGTTAATAAAACTCTCATTATGTGATGGAGTGATAAATTTATATGTACACAACAGATAACACAGATGTATTTCTTATGCAAGATCACAGTGCACGGTGGTCGGCAGCCAATGAACATGTTTGTTTATAATTTGCAACTTAGAGTGAACGGAGAATAGTCAACAATAACTGTGAATACTGGAAATAAAAGTAGTGCTCAGGGGAGTGGAAGTGCCTAGTTCTGTGCCACGCGTTGTGCTTGACTGGCACTGGTTCCTGCGAGTTGGGTTGCATCTGAGGATGTTTCTCTGACCTTCAGTTCCATAAGGTGAGTTGCGAGGAGCAGGTTAAAGTCCTCAGCCCAGCCATAGTTCGTGATGGGTCATCTACCATGAGGGACTGGGAGTCCCATCAGGGATGCTGTCACTAACCTGTGGAGCACAAGGGGTGATCCACTACTGTAGAATCTCGTTATAAAGTACATCAGTAAAGCCTTAACTTTTGTACTTAGTAATGAAAGTACTTTATTCTGAACGTATGTATTTTTACCTTCAAAACATATATATTTTTTTAATTTTTTTAAAATTAAGTACTGAAAGATTAAACTTATATCATCTTGGAAAGAAACATTTAATATGGAAGCAAAAAAATAATTATTATTTAGTACAATAAGTGCTATAAGTGAATACAAAATTAACGTACACATGATTTAAATTATTTTGCAGATATCTAAATACAGTTCATTTACTGGGTAAGATTATCCTTAAAAAACTTACTTAAAAAAAAAAAAATTGGAGATAATTTTTTTGTTGGTATAGAACAGTAGGGCCCGTGTAAAACAATTAAAACATGAATAAAAAAGTAGATAAAATTTTTAAGCAAAAGTACAAGTAATTTTTTTTCTTTGGGAATTTTGATATTTCTTTACGTAAATACACTAGGTGTTCGGTGAACATTTTATTACATCTGGAAAGAATGCTACTACAAATGATAAGCAAAACTTGTCCTTCCAAAAAAAACAAAACATAATAATAATCAACATAGCTTTCTCCAAAGCACAGCAAACTTTTTCAACCATAGACTAAACATTTCCGCCCACCTTGTTACTCTCAGTTAACAACATAATACTCATATTGCATTTTTAAACATACACCAATCAAAAAATTAATCTCAATATTGGAATACACGTTTATGTCACAATGCACTTTCGCCATTGTACTTACGCTTGAAATGGCAGAGTTGTCACTTTAGACACTGGTCTCTTTACTTCACCAGTGGCAGTTTTCACTGCAACAACGCAAACTAGTCCGTCTTCACCAGGAAATGTCTGGGTGATACGGCCAAGTTTCCACTGCTGTGCTGATAGCCTTTCGTCCTTGAGTATGACGAGGTCACCAACACACAGGTTAGATTCCTTGACCCAGCACTTGGGCCGATTCTGTAGACATAACAGATACTCCACTGACCATCGTCGCCAGAAATGCTGCACTAATTGTTGTAGTATCTGCCACCTTTTCAAATGATTGATCTTCTGTGCTGTAACTTCCCATTCAGGTACTGCTACGAGACTACCTCCTGTCAAAAAATACCCTCGTATAAGCACTGACAAATCGTTAGGGTCACTAGAGAAAGCAGTGAGTGGTCTGGAATTAAGACATGCTTCAACAAGTGTCAGCACTGTGTACATTTCTTCGAAAGTCAATGCACTGCTACCAAGCACTCTGCGTAAGTGATATTTCATACTTTTAACTCCTGCCTCCCAACGTCCTCCCTGGTGAGGTGCTGCTGGTGGGTTGAAGTGCCAGCAAATGCCTTGCTCTGCCAGGTGTGTCTGTACTGATAGGTGATGATTTTTACTCTGTACTAAAGCATGCAATTCTTTCAAATCACGAGCAGCTCCGACGAAAGTGGTCCCACAATCACTATAAATGTTGCTAGGCATACCTCGACGTGACACGAACCGCTTCAGTGCTGCAATAAAGGTAGGTGTTGTTAGTTCACTAACCAATTCAATGTGTACTGCCTTGGTTGCAAAACATACAAACAAAGCAACATAACAATTGAACCACATGGTGCTTTTCCCTTTACAATTACGAAGAATCAATGGACCTGCATAGTCCACACCACAGTGCAAATGGTCGAGCAGGTGTACCCTTGCTGCTGGAAGGCTACCCATCACCTGTTTTGGCCATCTCTGCTCTCTGATGATGACATGTTGCACACTTTTTGAGAATATGCCGAATTGTATCTCTTGCTCTAATAATCCAAAATCTCTCTTGAATAATCCCTTGTACCAATTGAGGACCAGCATGAAGGTTGTTCGAATGGACATGCATTATTATAAGCTCACTCAGTTTACTATGCTTAGGAAGTACAGCTGGGTGCTTCTGTTTCTCTCTGGAATGCTTGCCTTGTTGAGACGACAGCCCACCCTGAGCACTTCTTTTTCACCTAAGAATGGATACAGACATGCAAGACAGCTCTTAACAGGCAGTGGTTTACCTGCTTTCAGACACAGTAACTCTGACCCAAAATATTCCAGTTGTACGTTCCTCACCCAATGGAATAATGCCTCATGTATTTCGTCCACTGTCAGAGAAGGTGGTCTAATCCTTTCACTCTTGGTTGTTTTGCAGTTCTTGTAAAATCTTAAGCACCATGCAGTGATTTTCTGAATCTTATTTAGTGATGACCATCTATCCAATAGGGGTGTATCTACTGTGGAACAAACTGCACTAAGTAATACTTGTTTTTTCTGTTGCACAACAAGCTCAAAATCGGTGTTTCCTGACACATTACATGGAAGGATAAGGTCCTGTAACCATGCAGGTCCAAACCACCAGAGTGGATGATTTTGTAATTCTTTGGGTTTTATCCCACGAGAAGCACAATCTGCAGGATTTTCTGTACCATCCACATGATGCCACTGAGATGGATTAACAAGATCCTGGATCACTGCTACTCGGTTTGCCACTGCATTTCGTAAGGACACAGGCACTGCATCCATAATTTCTGGTGCACTAGACAGCCACTGTCTCAGTTCAAATCCTCCATTTGCCAACAACTGTATGAGTTCACCCTGCAATGTAACAGCTTCATCAATACTACTTGCTCCTGACAGCAAGTTGTCAACATAAAAATCCCTCAGCACTACAGATGATGCTTTGGGGTATTTTGCCTGTTCATCTACTGCTAGCTGTCTCATACTTCGTATAGCCAGGTAAGGTGCACAACTCTCCCCGTGACAGTACATAACCTATAGTCCTGTATGGGCGCACTTGGTGATGGTCTCCATACTATTCTTTGCAGATCCATATTTGTTTCATGCATACCAATCTGGCGATACATCTTTGCAACATCTGCTACCAGTGGAACTTTATGCTCTCTGAAACGAGTTAGTAAGGCAAATATACCATCTTGCTGTTTGGGGCCTACAGCTAACTTGTCATTCAATGAAATTCCAGACGAAGATTTTGCCGATGCATCAAACACCACCCTAAGTTTGGTAGTGCTGCTGCTTTCCTTCATGACTGCCATATGTGGAATGTAGTACATTTCATGCACTGGCCTATCTCTTTCACCTGCTGGAATGGGCTGCATGTGACCTAATGCCAAATACTCGTCCATAAACTCGCAATAAAGATTATGTTTGTCTGGTTGTCGTTTTAACTGTCTCTCCAAAATGTGCAACCTTGACACAGCCAATGATCGTAATTCTCTAAGCTGTCTATCATCTTCTATAATCGGTAACTTAACTATATATCGGCCATGTTGATCTCTTTCATGGGTTGTCTTAAAATTATATTCACTAAACTCTTCATCAGTCAGCATATTTACTGGTTTAATCTCTTCTACCTCCCAAAATTGTTGAAGTGTCTTATCAACATCTGACTGTGTAACACAGTTGCAACTGTCTTCTGCTTTAATGTATCAATGGCTCCAGACAGCACTCATCCAAAAACTGTCTCAAATGCTACTGGAGAGCCTTCCACTCCAGTGTGGAGTCCTGGTCGAAGCAGAAATGGATAAATGTCTGCTCCCAGAATAACATCTACATGATTTGGTGTATTGTACATAGGATCATCCAGTACCAACCCCTCCAAATGTGTCCAATTAGCCCTTGGTTTAATGGGCTCTTTTGGGAGCAGCCCAGTCAGCCTTGGTAGTACCAATGCATTCAGAGTATATGATGGCTCTTCACTAAATGTTGGTCTAATATTCAGATGAACCATGCCAGTGCTCCGACCCACTGTTTTTGATGTTATGCCAGATATTATAACATGTGAATGCTCCTTTTGCAACCGTAATTTTTGAACACAGTTTTCTGTTATAAAGCTTGTTTCGGAACCTGAATCAAGCAAAGCTCGAAATGGAATGAACTTACCATTCCTATCTTGAATGTTTACTATGGCTGATGCTAACAATGATTGTGATGACGTTATTGGCCTGACATGATGATTGTTCACTTCTGTTTCAGCTCTGTCCTGTAACTGGTGTCCTGTGTTACCACTACGATGCAGCAATGTATGATGATATCAATGACACATTCTGCATCTTGAAGATGTACATTGTTTGACTATATGTCCAGCTCCTAGACAGTTGAAACATAGCCCACAGTCCTTAACAAATGCATGTCGTTCTTCAACTGAGGCACTAGCAAACTCAGGGCATTTGTGTAATGAGTGTTCTCCCTTACATTTCACACAACCGTAGTCTAGTTGGGTTTCATTATGCAATACAGACATGTTCCTGTGAAATGCTGACTTAGAAGTATTTGGGGTTGAAGTCTTGCTCTTCACACTCCCAGCAGCAACCAGACCCGAGTACGGTGAACTAAAAATTGTGTCAGCTGTGCAAATGTTGGTC
>PNEQ01001207.1:29885-59286 GCA_003012365.1 Medauroidea extradentata
GAAGCTGCTTTGCAACTGTTTTCACGCCCCTTTTTTGCGCATTTTGTCCGTTATTCACTACTTATTATGTGTCCGCGTCCGTTAATAAGAATGTCCGTTATTTAGAGAGTATTTCTCCATAAGGCTCCATGTTAATCTGCCGGTGATTGGAAAAATGTCCGTTTTTCGGAAGTGTCCGCTAAGGGAAGTTTCACTGTACATACAAAATCGTTTGTGGCAAACACTGTGACAGTGTGCTTCGGTTAGAAAATTAATTAAATGAAATTGGAAGCAATACACTCAAGTGTTTATCAACGCCAACCAAAACTCCTGTTCAAAACAGCTACGCATTAATAAAAGAAAGAAAGTGGCAAAATAAGCAAAAGAACAGGACAACAAACATATAAATAAATGTGATAAACACACAAAATAAACACTTGAGAAAGAGGACTTGTCCACAAGCAAACCGCACAAAAGAATTAAAAAAAAGAAAATGTAAGGTGTTTAGAAAATATAACTTAACCGTACCAGATATTTCAAAATCGTTAAAATGCCCAGAGGAAGAATTAAAAATAATAAGATGTTGATTTGTGGTTTGTTAAATAATGAAATTATTTATTATTTATTTTATTTCTTATTTAAATGTTTTTCTTTTCAAATATGGAAACAAAGAATATATAAATGACATTGAAATAGGTTGGCCATGTAAACCTATATGAATAGATGAGATTAATTATTAAAATTATGTGCAAACGATAGTATAGATAAAAGGGGTACCCCGCACATTATTTATTACGGAAGTTAATTAAAACATAAAACTTTTAAATCAATTATAAAAAAAATTATAATACTAAAATTTAAATTTTACATGGAAGCAACTGCTGTATTTATTATTAAAACCAAAATTACATATCAGGATTATGACGTGTCTCTTTAATATAAAATAAATAATAATATTAAGGTAGTTTTAATTTAAAAGAAGGTAAATAAGGTGTCGCGATGGCACTTAGCTGTCCTGATGTCAAACGTAGTGGTGGTGAGTGAAATGGAATTGGAGATATAAGCACACATTTACACTCACTGATTGCTGGAGAATGGAGATGATAGCACGCATTCTCAGCAGCGACGAAAACACCAGTCCACTAGCTCAATCACCGGGACGAGCCACAGGCACGAAAGAAACCAAGATGGAAAAGTGCCCATAAGGATGTGAGGCTCAACACTTGCACCCTCACTAAAAGAAAGGAACGCGAAATTAATAATATGTGCACGAAAAGTAACAAATAGAGAATCTCTCTGAAGACAGGTACTCACCAGAGGACGACGAAAGGAGCAGAAACACGTAGCACTACATTAATAAACGACGATACATCTTAAGTTGTAGAATAATATAAAAAGACTACTCTTGTAGACTACATGATGATGATAATAAACAAAATTTAAAACAAAAATAAACAGTAAGGGCATCTATGTCCCTACGTGTGCCGGAAAGACACAAACACCGCAACAACACATCATGTCGTGTTCACTGCTGATCAACGAGTCCCGGAAATAGGTGGACGAGAGGTAACAGAGCGCAAACAATGGCGCAGCGCAGTAACTTTAAAACACCCCACGTGGTGGCAGGGGTAGTCAGAATCGCCTACCGACAAGGAGGCACTGGGCTTTCACGTGTACAGAGCTGCACAGCAAGGATGAAATCATGTGATAAACATGCAGATTACACACGCCCTGACACAGCAGGCAGATGTCCGAGCTACAGCATGAAACAGTGAAAAGAAAGAAACAAAAGTTTCGGCTAAGGAATGCAAAACGTAGCCGAGCACATCCGGCTGACAAAGAATACTGTTACAAGCTTGCGGGCTAGGTACGTTTGGGGATGGAGGTCTTGATAAAATAAAGAAAATAAAGCTAACCTAGTTTTATTTACAACTGTATATACAAAAAAAATCTATGTCTATAAAGATTTATCACAATAAATGGCAAACAGAGGAAATAACTACTATTTACATAAAGGATAAAAAAAATACATCTACACAAGTTCTCTTTATACAGAAAGGTTACTAGTCACTCACAATGGTGGACCCAAAGAAATAATACCGAAGAATCTTTCTGGCCTAGAATCACCTTGTTCCTACTACTTGCTGCGGTCCCACTCGCTGGACGCCCTTGAACAGTCGTCGCAATCCAATACTTGTCACTCTCACTTCAGATCACACTAGGCACCTGCCAGTGAAAACTCTCTCGCTCCTGCTGCAGCTCCCCCTTATATACCCCACCCTCCTTCTTCTCGAATTATCTCGGCGGGTCTGTGTTCTCCAACCTCCTGGAAAGATGTCGCTTCAATGTCAAGCACCACCCCGAGAGATAAAGAGGGAACAGGATCATTCCAGACCACGATATTTTCCCTCGGTTACCCGATACTGGGTGGGTGTGGTTACCATGGAGTAATACAATCACCCGAGGAGGTCTTTTAGCGCTGCCGCCACTGTATTGTATTTCGCCGCCCTGCCCGACAGCTACGGCGCTGAGGAGTGGGAAGGGGGGTGTCCTAGCTCCACCACCACAGTATCGTACTACACCGCCCAGCCAGACAGTCGCGGCTCGCAACAATACGTTACTGCAGCCTGAATTGGCTCTACTCATAACCAACATGTGAAGGAAAGATAGACTTTAATAAAAAATAAAATGTACTGAAACATCCAGAATAAAGTAAAATTGCTGAATGACACCGAATTACTGTTAGTATAATGTAAACAAGATAATATCAATTAAATAAAAAATGTTAAGAAAATGAACCTAAATTTATGAGAATATAGACAAAACATTTTAATATTTAATTTATATAAGTTGTGACGTATATAATACGGCACAACACGTCATCACTTATAAAAACAAAGCATGAATCAACCTTGTATTTAGTAAATATGGCATTATACAGTCAGGTCTACCACATTTGTACGCATGCATACACTAAACTCAATATTCCCATAGTGATCTTGTTAAGTTATTCAATTGCAGACTGCTCTGCAGTTTTCTTCGGGAACAAAAATAACAGTCACTGTGTAACAGCTTATAGTCAGACGTGATCTGACCATTACATTAAAAATTATACGAAGGAACATTTATTTTTGCTTCAGGTGGGAATTTATTTCATAAGGTCGTACAGCTTACATTGTTTGCAGCAGATACCTATTTGTTTTGTTTACTTACAAATTGGCATTTGTTCAGGTGAAAGTTATTTTAGAACAAGTTGAGGGAAAGTAATTATTTTCCTCAGTTTAAACCAAGTTTTTTTTTTCTGTTACAAATTGTAGCGAAGCGCTTGATATTGCAGAAGAAATACAATTTTTTTTTTTTTGGTTATCTTGAATAACAATTACTGATTGAGAAAACTTACGTTAGCTCTAACTTGGGGAAATAAATGGGCAGTTTTTCTGCTTTTTAAACCCCAAAATAAAATTTTGTAACAGTGACAGAACCAGACCAAAAACTGTAATTTTTAATATGAAACTGAACCGAACTGAAAATATGAGAACCAATCAGCCATAGTAAAAGCACAATATAGCTATGAGTAAACGTACATAATCGCAAAATGTATGTCTGCAAAATTAGCAATTTGCGTATGTGTGGTAGTGTTATGCACGCTTGTGGAACTACTAATATACAATCAACACAGGACGTTATTAAAAATATTTAACTAGACGTTGGCTGGTTTTTCCTGTACATAATAACAGACCTGAACAAATTATTGTAAAGAAAATTGTATGTAATGTTAATCACTAGGCAAGTGTGAATACAGATTTTTTTTTGGTTGCAAATATTTTTAAATTATTATTGAAATTTTGATTTGAATTTGAATATTTTTGAATAGCAATAGTTCCATAATAAAAATGACTTACAGGTATGTGCAACAATTTTGAAATCAAAGGTTTTTAAATTACTGTTATTTTAGGCTTGTACTGATCAGACTGTACAAATGAATGCTTTTTTAAGGACACGGAAGTTCAGTTGAAATTTGACTTTGCATTCAAAACATGTCATTGTACTAATAAATTGTCACTCATTTACACAATTTAAAAGCAAGTCAACATAAATAAACTGGTTTATATTGCTTACCTTAGTAAATTTTGATTCCCTTACATTCTGGCATTTATTCACATTTTTATTTATTGTTGCAGTTTAGAAATTCAAGAAACGAACATCGCAAGACATTTCATATGAAATTACCATAGGTTCAAAAAGGTTAAAACATGGAAAATAAATATTAATGTAAGTTAAACCGGTTTGGTTCAATGCTTCAGTGCTAAGAAGTTGTGCAGCAAATAGTAGCACAAAATAATTTCCGTTGAGAAATGTGCTAGTCAAAATGTTAGTTACCATTATAATTTACGTATGTACAAGTTCAACCAGCTAATAATTTCAGCAAATAAAGTATTAGTGTTAAAAAGTGTAAACTTATAACAGGCCCGCATAAACTATTTCATTATTTTGCTTGGTGACAAAACTGTTTAAATTTATAGATCATAATTTTAGTAGTGCGTTAATTTTTTTGCATGAAATTAAGTTATTTCATGCAGACAATCATCTTAGATTGGCATCACTTTGGATTCGAATTACAGACTACAGGAATAGCTGAAAATTATGTTTTCCCAAACTCTAGCCAATTTATTTAGAGTTCCTACCCTTTGCGACATCGCTGTTTACGTAATGATCTGCTATATTTTAAGTTTTTTATAGTGTATTATGAAGTTCAAAATTATAAATTAACTTCCCCCGCAACAGTCATTTCTTGGAAACTGACAGCACTAAACACATCTTCATAGGTATATGAATAATAAATATGTAGTCTTTCAATTTTCTCTGCTGCCACAGTCGTAGCTATGATCTTTGCTTCTATGGCCATGGTCGCAGCAGATATTTGGTCGCAGTTGCTACCATTTTGTTGATATATTGAGATGCTACATTACAGCATATTAATATGCTTCAAGTGCAAACTATACGATTATGTATCTGTGCGAGTATATCTGTGGTCACAAATGTGACTTTCTGTAACTCGCGTCATGGCGTAACACATGAAACGTAAATATTGGGGAAATATCTATGATTAGTGATTTTTTCCGTATGATTAGTGATTTTTTTCCGTATCTGTTTTAACATTCAGATGTTAGTAAATATGGATAAAATCCTTTAAACATCTAGTATTTTTCAAGTTGTGATTACCAAGTCCCCAAAATTGCCTTTAAGTAGTCAGGTTAAACGTCAGGAATACGCTGAACTAAGAAATTGTATTCGAGCACCACACATAGTCACATTTTTAAGAGCTAAAATTTCGAATTTGAATAATACAATTATACTCAAAACTATTTGAATTTTCTAATATTCGTACGCCTCTATTAATCGACCAGCAGCTTCAAATCACATGAAACTACCGTATATACTCGTGTATAGTGCACCCTCGTGTATTAAGCGCACCGCAATTTTTGCAACAAATTCCAGAGAAAAAAAATTATGTGCCTTGCTAGAATGTAAAAAAATCATGGGAGTAAAAAATCGTGAAGCAGTGTGAGGGAGACTTGCTTGGGTGGAGGAGGAGGGAAGGAAACATGGTTAACAAAGAAAAGAGAGAGGAAAGATGACTCACAGTGGCTAGAGTGTGACAGGCGGAGGGGATGCAGAGGATGAGGGTAGGGAGGGGTGGCTTGTCAAGTCTGCAGCTATCTATAGATAGCCTGCCAAGGTTGCAAGCAGCCTGCAGCCGCAGCTCACACGTGCGCCTGGACAACACTTCCCCTTCCCCACTATTACTGTGCTTTGCCCTGTTCACTGCTTCCAGCATGACCCACCCCCCTGCCCCTCCTCCAAACGAGATAACATGCCATGACAGCAGAGAGCAAGATTGCCTTTCTTATTTACTGTCCAATGCACCCTAGAAGAAAGAAAGGCTCAGGAATGCAGCAGGGGGTGGCTACAAGCAGACTGTATGGCCCCAGCCACCACCCTGCCTTGCTTTCCCTCTCCGATGGGGAGGGGTTTGGGGGGGGGGAAGAACAGTGTCGTCCTTTTTTATTCCTTTCCTTGGAAAGATGATTATCACCAGACGTCTAAATTAACTTCTCATATTGCTTGCGCCCACCCATGCCGGTAGTGAAAAAGAAAAGGAAGTTTAGTAATGGTGGAACCAGGCGGTGAGAAACATTCTCTCTCTCTCTCTCTGCCTCCCACGCTTGATATCCGCCAGTTTACAACTCAGCCTTCTCTCCCCACCCCAATTTTTTCTCACAGCGGCTTTTTATTCTATGTTCCGTCTATAGTGCGCACCCCTGAATTTTTGTCAGTTGTTGTGGAATAAAAGTGCGCATTATACACTAGTAAATACGGTAATTACTGTCATGCATGGTGACTTACAGAACACTTGAAATAAATTCTATAATTGTGTTAAAATAATTGTTTTGAATTTGTAAGAATTTAGATTTGAAATGAAAAAGTTGAGTATATTTTTCAATTTGTTTTTGTATGATGTCGTGAAATGAAAAATTATCCTCAAAATCTTGAATATATTTTTACCTTTTGAAACGCCTTAAAACCTTGTAGTGTTAACAGTTTGCAGGTTACTCTTAGTTGTTGGTAGCTAATGACATAATATTAAAGACTTGAATCTTTTGTCTTACTTGATTACTGCAGTACTTTTGGTTTAATGGTACTTGTAAAATGTGTTTTAGAGTCAAGGTGCTAGTGAAGGCAAAAGTAAAGATTCGGATGAAGGTGGTGGTGTAGCAGAATTCATGCCAGAAGAGGAGAAGGAGGATGGAGGAAATGGAGATGGAGATGGAGATGCAGAAACTGAGGATAGTCCACAACAGACATGGGAGAACACAGTGAATATTCTCTCAGAAATGTCAGGTGTGTAATCTGTAAATTTGCAGGACGATATGTACGTAGGTAGACTGTAAAGTCAAGTTTACTCTATTTTTCATAATTTTGAAACAAATAATTTTCTTCCTCCAAATGTTTTTGGTGACCAATTTAGCATAGAATAATGTTTCACAAGTTCACCAGACCCCAAATTTTATGAACCCTGAAGTTAATGAAGGTAGCGATTTTACTAATACACTCTCAGGAACCCTTAAAAAAAAAATCACAAAATTATGTTAAAAAAATTGTAAGAAATTACATTGAAAGTGGTTATAAAATATATTATCTAATTCTAGGCAGTAAAATATGAGTTGTAGAGTTGCAGTTATCACTTACAAGTCACAATAATAAAAAGAAAAAAATACAAAAATCTGTTTAAAAATTTAGCAGTGACAGTTTGAAAATGGTACGCAGAGCGTCGCCACCCGTGTCAAGCCAACCTTCAATGTATTAAGGCCTAAATTATGACTGTAATACAAAATTGTTGCTTCATTGCATGTACAAATGCTTCTTCAATTCTAATGTGGCCTTCCTCTAGGATCTAGGTTAAGGCTATCTCTCTCGCGACAGTAAATGTCCAGTACAGTTTACATTCTTACATAACCCACATTAATATTAGCATACGGTTATTTTCTTTTACTGGTTTTAACACCATACATAACTAAAACAATTAACTTGATGGATATAATTTATTTGAGCAGTGCGTATTAATGAAATATGCATTACGCGTCAGTGTCACCGAAAAGAATGATCATTCTGCCTATTAGCAATATGTAGAACTTTTTTCGCCACCATGGCTGTGTCAATTTTTGGAAGCAAAAATGAGACAGCAAATTGAATAAATTTTTTGCTTTTTGCATCTTACCATGGAAAATATTTACACATGGGCGTTATCGTGGCTACTGTAGGTATGAATGCTTAGCAGATGTGCACCAGTGCTTTAAAATTGGTTTTGGTGACAACAGGAGATTGTAGCTACCAATTTCATGTATATTTTTGTTCTGAAGACTTCTTTCTATCAATGCAAATTATAATTTTATTAATATTTTGTCTGGTTTTTTTTATGTATTAAGTTAACGTTTGTATAGTGCGATAATATGTTCTGACTTAAATTACACTTCATTTCTTCAAGAAAGACTACAAAGTCAGTTAAAATGAACGAAAATATGTAATGCAATGTCTCTTTAACAATACGATACAACATACGTTTACATGTTTCTTGTGAGGAAATAAAATATTTTATGTTACTTCCTGTGACAAAACATAGATTAGTGAAATTTTTCAATGCAGTGTATGAGCAAAATAATGTCTGTAAAACACGAACAAGTAAAATTAACTGTAAATGACTATAAAAATATATGGTGTCAGCGTAGCATGTAGGCCTAACTTCAAAATAGTGTGTATAAACAGCTCTTGATTATATTTGGCCTATTACAAAATTATATGTAACCAGTATATTTTAACGTGTACACTTTCCACTTTGAAAGTGTAATCAAAATCCAAATCTCAGTCCGTGAAGAAAAGCAGAAATCGAAAACGTACACATAGCAAGTAATTCCTCAGGATAAATGGTGCCATTGCGACTTGCGTTGGCGAGGCGGGAGAAAAAATGAAAATGGCAGAGTTACAATTTTTTTTCGCTTGTGATGCCCACCCAGTGCCGACTTGGCTTGCAGCGGCAGCGATGTGTGAGGCATGAGCTATGATGAGCAGCGCAGACATCGCCAGAGAGAGAGAAAGAAAGTAGAGCGAGCGAGAGAGAAGCGGATGCCGCTCTGAGAAACGGCTGGCGGCAGGTCAGTGACCTATCTCGCGCTCTGCGGCTTACGCGCTTAACAGTGTTTCTTAGTGAATTTTTGCAGTTTTCATAATGAAATACATTATTTGAGGGTTGAGCTCTTACACATATACTTATGCTTATACATATTGCTACTTATAAAGACGTTTTAATAGATCTCTGCGACTGATTTTTAATTACTAAAACTTTTATTTTTTCATTGTTCGCAGAAATGTATACGTACGAACTGAGTGCCATACGAGTGGTGTTTTACTGTATTTTGTTTGCATTGCTCAAGTAAAATACAGTGTAACCTCGTGAAAACAAGTATGGGTTATAATCAGTGATGGTAAAAGTACACAAAAATGTAACTGGGCTCAAGTACAATTACTTGATTATAATTGTAACTAATATAGTAAAAATTGCTTCACGTCAAAGTAATCAGATAAATTATTATTACAATTACTTTAAATTTTCTTCAAATCGATTTGTTTGGAGTAGCATTGTATGGGGGCAAACTTTTCCTCAATTATTCACTACGGCAGCTTATCTCAAGGTTCACAATTATAAATAATGGGTTCGTTCCTGCTCTTATTTAAGCCTGCAGAACTCTTTTTTTCTAAGAAACTTTTAAACGTGTTTCTAATGTGGGGATTTATGAAAAGAATGCACACGTCAAACTATGGTGGAATGGTAGTTTCAGAACATCAAGTTTATTAGAAAGATCATTTTGGAGCCCCTCAAAATGGTTAAAAACGTCTTTTTCAGTCGATTTTACCAAAACAACTTCTTACCAGATTTGTGTGAAACTACAATAGAAAAGTGCATTGGACTTTGCTTAGATCTTTCCAGCCATAAAAACCTGAAATTGTCAGTCAGGCAAGAGTTCTACCATACCTCTGCATGCGTTTCATTGTATTACACTAAAGGTAATACCGCACCAGATGAGCCTGTCAGCATCACCCTTGGCACCGTGCCACACTCACATCACACGGCCACCAGGCGGGCACCGTAACTACTCCAGCTTTGGGTATAGACTTTGGGTGTTCACAGAATAAAATATTAATGCTATAATGAAGTTAACATTCCATCTTTAGTAAAAATTTTAATTTACTGTTCGTTTTACATAGTTTACAAACACGATAGGCCTATGACTCAAAATGCGTGATGACCCAACCATGTGGGTTGTGACTTCCAAGCCTCTCCAGGTTAATCAATGTCCGAAAAAAAAAAAATAAGTTAGAGTAATCTCAGAAATTGTGAGTGCATTTGTTGCCAGTTTTAGCAATCACATGAGCTAGTTTACAGGCGGCTCTCATGCCATGGCACGTCTAACACTCCCAGAGTGTTATACAATAGAAAAAAATTTGAAAAGTTTGATGGTGGCTAAAAACATAAATAAATAAAAGGATACTTATATTCTTACATCGCACACATCTTCAAACAACGGCCCCTTAGCCTCCAAACCTTTTCTTTCATTCTTATTCGCACATCTGTCCGCCATTTTGCACCACCAAAATTGCACATCCACTCACTTCAATGTCTTAAACAACGGCCCCTTAGCCTCTAAACTTTTCTTTCATTCTCATTCCCCTCGCTTTGCGTGCCTCCACGCACCCTTCAGTTCAACTGTGGCAGTTCCAAATAAAATGGTAATATTATTACAGTAATTATACTTTTCAAATTATTCATTGAATTATTTACAATGTACACTTAAAAAAAAAAAAAAAGAAATTAAATATTAACTATTCATTTTACCATACAAAAGAATGTATAAAATTCGAATTGAGTTACAATATCTTTTTCCTGCGATTATTCTACGACATTCCAGTTCAGGAATAAAGGAAAATGTAAACATAGAATGATATTTAACATAAATTTAAATGTGAACAGGCAAAGGTTAAACTTACATTTAACTATAATTTTTTAATCCCATAACTTCAAAATTTAGCTACCCCATGGTGCTAGGAAATGTTTGCAAAGAAGTATAACATGTTGAGTAAGAATCATCAATTAAGCACAGGCTACTTGCCTTTCTTAAAGCTGTCAGAGCAATAAATATTGCGGAGCTCCTTCATCAGCTAGTAAATATGTGCAGAACCTTCTAGTCTAGGTTAACCTTCTCTGTTTTAACGACAAAAAGAATAATTACTAAAACAACAATATTTTCACCTTACATTGCCTGTTGTGTATTATTCAAGTGCCAAATTGACAGATGATTGCTGATTTTCCACCCCAGCAAGCATTTTCTCGTTGACATAACCAGTGGTTGCTGCGATATTTGAACTAGAACACAGAACTCACGGGAGAAGGATCGTGAAAATTTGCTCTCGGTGCACTCTAACTGGAATATGCGGAACTTGACCAGTGCACACTAGAGCAGTTACTGGAATATGCCATAAGACAACCTAGAGTGATCACTGGCAGTAGGTATATAATGTAGAATTGAATGGAATAAAATACAGTTAAAGTGGAACATATAGAGCCATATTGGTTTATTTTAATTTGTAACTAACATTAATTAGTTACGTAGATTTTTAATTTTGTAGCCATGATGGGGAAATATGATGAATAATTAGGTAATATTAATAAAGTAAATTTGTCTAATTAGTTGGGTATAATGATATTGAACTGAAGTAGTTTTATTATTATTATTATTATTATTATTATTATTATTATTATTATTATTATTATTATTTATAAGGGTTTGTCTTTTGAATATTTATGTGTTATTATTTTTTTTTATTAATTTTGTTTGTTGAATAGTTGTATAATGTTTGTCAAGTGTTTGTGCATTTTTTGTGCCTGTGATAGCCTTTATTCAGCTACTAAACTGTTGGTTGGCACATCAATCCTTAAATATGTAACTAAAAACATTTAAGAAATTATTAAATTAAAAATTTAATGCTAAAAGGCTGCTATGTTAAAGGTTCCATTCTTTCTACATTTGATGTTTCAGTTGGTCATTTTTAACTTACTGTTGTTGCCAAATGGATAAAAGTTATTAAAAAACAATAATTGTAGGAAACATTTTAAAAATTCAATACGGCGACGAATGTTGCTCTGTGAGGCAGCTTAGCAGCTGTAGTCAATGCACCATTTAATTTGTATCATGTCTTTATTCAATTCAACATCGTGATTGCAGTGTTTGTTTATAATAGTAAACAGTATGGATTCTAGAGCAAATTCATTCAAACATGAATATGTACTGTATAAAGTAAACAAAAAGTAATACAGTAAAACCCTCTTAAGAAATTTCCCATTTAAGAAGTTTCCTGCTTAGTAAGTAAAATAATTTTACACCTTGTCTATATGCATATGTGTATTTTAACCCTTTTAATAAGTTTTCCTGGTTAAAAAGCATTATTTCTTTCTGTCCCACCTCAAACGTCTTAACAGGGTTTTACTGTAATTACTTTCCTTATTTCTGGCTTTCAACACAAGTTAGTAACACAAATAGGTATGTTAATGCATGACAGCAAGATTAAAAATTCTCAACAATACCAATATCTGTTTGAAAAGGGCCAGCAGAAATTTGTATGAGGGCTTGAAGTGAAGGAAATAAGGGACACGTGGGCATCGTTACTGATAAAAGAAACTGACTAGACGGGGGGAGAGATATTGCGCTGCTGCAACTTATCAACATTCCTAAACCAGCTGCCACTGTCACGCTTTGCAGCATACTGTAATTAACTTGATGCTCTTCTGCCATAGTTTAAATAGATGCTGAAAAATCTGTGTTTATGTTTGTATAGTACAATAAACAAATTCCAAAAATTAACTGCGCTTGCAAGTGTACACCACTGCAGCCATACTACTACATAGGCGTGCAAAAACGACTCAAGTCTGGTTCACACAAGTACAGTACATTTTCTGCTGTTTAAATTTTGATATAACAAAATTTTACAACGATAATTTATTTAGTCATTGTCACCTGTCATTATAGTGATGTTCTCTACTGTACATTGTATAAGATTGTATTTATAATTTAATTTCCTTTCATGTACAAAATTAAAGAAACTCATTATGTTTGTATTTAGTAGCAGTCAAAATTTAAGACCATAGTACTAAATAATGAAGTGTTCCACATAACCTAAAACTTGCCACATGATCCATGTCAGATTATTTCCAACAACTTACGTGTCCAAGTATAAATGTCCACAGGTTTCATTACTTCAAGCTATATGTTGTAGAAGTACAAGTGCTTTTTTTGTACATTATACGATGATTGCTCAATTATCTTGATTTCGGCTGTAATCGACATAAAATTGAGAAAAACCATGTAATTATGAAATTTAATTTTGTTTCCTATTATTTATCCAAAATATTCCCCTAATAGCCTATTCCACTTAGCACATATCGTAATTTAAACAGATTCTATTTATGTTAAATTTCGGATTATGTAATAAAAATTACGGATTTTATTTACGATGTCATCACTGTTTGTTTCTAACCAGCACATAAAACAAAAACCTAAAGATGTTTGAACTTGGCGCCATTGCCATTTGTTTTAGTGCCTTTGTTTCACGTGTTGGTAGAACTGGGTAGTATGAGCAATAAAGATGGCGGAAACGGTCGTGATGGCTGTTGTCTCGTGAATTTGCCTTTTCTTTATCTACCAGAGGAAAACTGTTCATTGATTTTGTTTGATGACTTGTTTTCTCAGGTAATGTCATCTTTCGTTAGTACAAAGGGACGTTTCAATACTGGCATTATGTCTATACATTGGAATTTAATATAACGTTAATATAAACTTTAAAGTAAAATATAAAAATTGTTCTGTAAATTTACTTTTAAACAAAGAATCAAGCAATCAAGTGCAGTTGTAGGTTGAATTTTGCTTGTGATTGAGATACAAATACAGTAGAACCCCGATTTAACGAAATGCCACGGGACCTGAAAATGTTTACTCTAAATTGATGTTTCGTTAAATCCAACGTAAAATTTGTACCCCCCGCCCCCCTAAAAAAAATTAAATTCTCTGGCATTTTTCGTTGGAAATGGAGGTAAGCTTGTTAGAAAGTATGATAGCCCACAAGAACAACATACCGCAGTTACCATCAATAGGTAAGCTGCGGCCGTAAAAAATCTACGAAAACTGCCAGCGGAATACTTGTCGAGCCGAGCGAGTGCCCGGTGAGTTAGGCCGCCCGCTCGCGCGCATTAACACGTGAGAAGTGATGATAAACACCGTCGAGTCGTCTTTTTTTCCGTCTCTCTCCCGCACCTCCAAGAAATTTTAAGGAATTTCTATTTAAAAAAAGCCATGAAAACTGAAGTAAAAGTTTGCGATATAATGGTAAATTAATAAATACGCGCAGCGGTGGCCATTGTTACTTACAGGCTGCCACGCTCGTGGAACAAACTAATTGCTGCCCGCCTAAAAATGTTTTGCACTCAAGCATTTTGTAGCATCGGCGAAACATATTATTTACGTTAATAATAAATCCATTGTAAAAAAAGTCTGCATAACTAAAATAATAACGTATTTCATTTTATAGATGCGCAGGTTTTATCATGGGACGTGTCGGATAAAATCACGTTGGACACCACTGCATTCTATCGGCGGTGAAGCACGATGCACGGTAACGCATTCTTACTGAGACGGGAAGCACTATCTGTGAATTAGTACCCGTGCTGTCTGTTGCCGCGCTGTGTGGACTGGGTATCTAGATGCTCGTTCACTCGCCAGCCGCCCGTCCGGATGAGGATCTAGGCGCGCGTTTGTTACACAACACAGCGTCGCTCGCTCGGCCGGCTTTGCTCGGCTGCGCTGGCTCAGCTCAAAATCACTCCCGCGGCCGAAGTTTCCAATGAATTTTAACTTTTTTTTTTTTTTTTTTTTTTTTTTTTTTTTTTTTTTTTTTTTTTTTTTTTTTTTTTTTTTTTTTTTTTTTTTTTTTTTTTTTTTTTTTTTTTTTTTTTCTTGATGGATGGTTTAACACTATCTACGGAGAAAAATGATTATGCTGCAGCCAGTAAACGTATTTTCAATAGACTTACACTACACTTTATATTTTATTTTATCAAAGTTACTTAGTTATTTCATACATTTTTGGTTATTTTTTCATAGTTCCTAAAAATCCTTTTGTTAAATCGCTCTTTTCGTTATTCTTAAGTTCGTTAAATCGGGGTTCTACTGTACTATACACAAAGACTGTATAAAGAGGGACTGCAACACTTTAAACATTACTCATAAAATTCTGAAACATTGTTTGTTTCACTTCGGGTCACTCTTAACAAATAATACAGAAAGACTGTATGAGAACTCAGAAACTCGCTTAGCTTAGTACATTTGTGTTTAACATACTGAAGGTAATAAACGTGATTTGCAGTTAAAGCTAACTTATTAATTTTTTTTGGAGTTCGTGATTACATTTTTCTATTAACTTGTCATGTTTCTTCCGATTACGTAGTTTCATTTACCTCCATCCAGATCTGTGATTTGATCGTGACTGTTGATTGTTTAGTACATACTTCGTATTAAGCATCTGAGTAGTTGATCTGTGAAATGAGAAAGTAACATCCAATGTCAGCAGATGCAATCTAGAAAAGTAACTTACAAAAATGAAACAGATTGTTTCCGAAGAATCAATGTTTTGACCAAGAAAACTGTAATCCTTACTGTTAAATGAGTAATTTCTAATTACCAAAACGAATGTCATTTTAAGAAGAATTAGTTCACAGTTACTCAAATTGATTATTTTAAATACAAATTAATTTCCACTGACGTGCTGGCATTTAACAAATCATGTTCTTAATAAACTGTTCTTAACAAAACTCTCAGACACCATTGTTAGAATGACCATGAGGCCTACATTATAAATGACAAATAAAATTGAAACTTGCATTTTGTAAAATAAACATGTAAAAATTAATCTGGGGTCAGGGCCTGGGCCACGCTACAACCCCCCAAGTTAAATTTGTTTAGCAAACTAAAAAATTTAACTTCCCAACTGGTTCGGCACCTAAACGAGGCTTGTCGACATATGACTATACTTGAAATATACACAAATTACAAACAGTCATTTGAACAAAATTACCCAATCCAAAGTTAAATTACATTATAGGACTACATACAACTTTGTAAGAACTATGAAACAAATTTTAACTGTCATCAACACTCTTGGTTAATCAACGCTTTCTTTACACATATTGACAGTCCAGTGTTCAATTATTAAACAGCCTACCTTGTGTATAATGTTCAAATCTTTCTCCAAAGTTATCAACAATAATCATTTCAAATTATTGTCCAGGGTGACAGATTATCTCTTGTACTTCAAGATCAACATTTCTGAACATTAAAACATACATTACCAATAACATCCAACATTTACAAAGCTAACACTAAAACATTACAACAATTATAGAATTACTTCCCAAATACACATAAATCATGGACAGTAGACTTCTCCCATTTACAATTTGTGGCAAGAAACAAACATTGTATTATACAAGATAACTATTTTATAAACACAAACATTTCCAAATTACAAAACATCAACTCAATAAACAATGAGACTTGAGTAAACAGTAAAATGCACTTTCAAATATCTGAACCTTTATATGTTTTTAAAAAAACTTACTGATTTTTAATTTCTCAAATTAAAAATTGCAAAACCTGTGCCATTTCTCACATTCTATTCTTATACAGACCATTAAACACATAAACTGAAATTGTTAATATTTAAATTAATATTTCCAAATACAGTAGAACCCTGTTATAACATTTCTGGATATAACATTTTCCTGCTTATAACATTACTTTTGTTAAGTTCCACCACTTTTCCATAAGGAATAATGCTTTCATTTCCTGCTTATAACAGCACTGGTATTTTCATTTCCTGCATATAACAGCACTTTTTTCTCAAACATTAATCAAAACTCATGTAAAATTTTTCTTAACTGTATTATTTTAAATAAAATAACTAAGCTGTAGACTAAAAACATCTGTCAAAACCAAATTAATGTCTGGGAAAGTATCATAAATGTACATTACAATGAAATTAAAGACTGTGATCCTGAATATGATGATCATGAACCTACAGAAGACAAGTGGGAAAGCTTCTATTATATACACAATGTATGTATTCATCATGTTTCTGATAGCACAGTAACTACAGCCTTTTTAATCACATTATATGCTTATTTACTGTACATAAACTATCAAATTTTAAGTTACGTTTATGTAATATCCATTTATTGGTGGAAAAATATTGATTCCTGCTTATAACATTTTCCTGCATATAACACATTTTTTTTCACAGGTCCCTTGAAAAACGTTATAACAGGGTTCTACTGTAGTATTTATGTAGGAAAAAAAATACATTTATTAATTTTTACAGTAGGTCTACCTGTTAATTAAAAGTTGCAAATTATTTTTAATTTTGAATTTCTCTTTCATGCAGACTGTGTTACCATTCAAATTTTATTACATAGGCCTAATTTGTATATGATTATTTGCTGCAAAACTTAATCAATGTTTACTAAATTAGATCACGTTATTTAAACTTTTTGCAGAGTGTAATGACATATAACACAAATTAAATTAAGGTCACTGATATATAACAAACAACACAATTTACATTACAAATTCAAACAAATAAGTACTGTCATTTCCTTGGTAAATTTTGAGGGCCCAAACAAAAGGAACTGAATCAAACATGGCCCTTTGTGGTGATTTTCCTGGACCAGAGCATGACTGATGTGAAAACATAGCTCCTTTAGACCTACTGACATTACACAACACAACTATACTCATTTTCATGTTCGACCAATAATAAAAATCCTTAGAAATCTACAAACATCTGCCTACAACGAAACCCCTTGACTCATGAATACTTGAAAAAGTCATTTTACATAGGCAAACTTGCCACCCCCCACAACAAACACTTTCTCGCCTACATGTCACATTTTTACTCAAACAAAACAATGCCAAAATTCTCTGTACCTTAGGATCACTGAAACACTTATTGCCATCATCAAATGCTAAAATAATTAATCTCCACTGTCTATCAACATTCTCCTCCAGTCTCACCTCTATGTCACTAGTTCCAAACAACTCTCTGCCCCCTCTTCAACATCAAATTTACCATTATCATTATCTCGCCCATTCAAACTTACAACTGAATTTTCAACAACTTCTTTCAGTTCAAAATCACAAGTATCACCACAATATTTAGTCAACTTTAACTCAACAATATCCTCTCTATCATTAGAATCATTATATATTTTAAACTCCTCAATCTCAGCCTTTCACAACACAATATCACTCTGTATTTCAGCATTAATTTCGCTTGTTTGCTTAGTAATTTCTTCAACCAATTTATCACTCTGGTCATTAAACATGCCCTGTAACACTTTAATAAAATTTAACTGCCCACAATTATTCATTTTAAAAGCCAAATTCTGAAAATTCATACCAAAATCAATCTATTATTCCATGTTTTTGCAATTACTTTACAATCATTACTCTTAAATATCACCATCTACACTATTCTGTGAAATGTATTAAAAAAAATTACAAAATAAATATATGCCTGCATATCATAATGCAGTAAATTATGCACCAAATAACTATATGTTACCAAACACTTTTTTTTAACAATAAGTGACTTAACAAACAACATACGTTAAACAGAAATTTACAAACAAATTTCTTACTTATGCACTTTTCATGTGTTTACGAATGACTGACTTTGATATTTCTACAATATTATTTTTTTACACTGTCATTAAAAAACGAATAACTCTGAATTTTTTCAAGGCAGAACGAAGAAATAACACCACAGAACTTTATACTTCAAACATTGCATTCCCGAAAGAAGAAAAACGTTGACTTTCACTCCTCGAAAATTGTTGCACTGACGAAAGAAACTTGAAAATTGACGATTTACCTTTTAGAAGAGGCTCCTTTAGGGTAGGCCTAGGCGGAAATATTACCTCATAACATCACCTGCCGCCTCAGTGCCCTTGGCCCAGTGCCTAGGCCCTGCCAACCAGACACAAGCTGCTGCCGCTTATTATCCTCTTGCTCGCGCTGCCGTCGTTCAGTACTCCTTTCCTGATGCTCACACGTTGGGCAACAAAATGTGACGCGGCAAATCATCTACTTCTTTTCCCATAATAGGCGACCAAAATGTGACAGGTCACATTTTGGGCAGACAAAACTGTAGCGAGTCGCACTGCTGCACGTCCACTAGCTCAGCGACATCAACACAAAGGGCGTGGGTTCTCCCAATGTAGCACGAGACAAGGAAGAAATCGGCAGAACTTTCACAAAAGTTTGGGGTTTATTACATTAAATTACGTTCCAAATTTATACATTGCTTAAACTCCGACTGCAGGGAGGCACCATTTGAGCAAACGAAAGAAAAAATTAAATTTTACAAACTATATACCGGTGATCACCGAATCTATCAGTTTCTCTTAAACAGAAACAAAAAAACCCCAACTTCACAAATCACTTAAACAAAAAGAAAATATGAAAGTCAATACTAAAGTCGCAGATCCACCCGCTCATGGCATTCTACCAGCAGAACCCTATCGGTTCTGCCTCCATCGTCACGCCACACCCGCACGACTGTCTCTGCTGCCATCTTGAACCAGACAAAGCTGCCCTTTGCGTGCAAGCTACCCGCGTTGCCCGTCAGGGCTGCCGCCCTGCGGCCATTACAGGAAACCACTTAAAATATTATGTTTTTACATAACTAAAAAAACATTTTGAACTCGTGATATCTCCACATAATTACAAACATTAACATTTTAGTTTCCAAATAAATTATATACAAATTTATCTAGTATTAACCTTGTTGCTAGCTGAAAGAAACATTAAATTTAAATTTGACGTGGCCAGTCAGCAACAGTCTGTGATTTTTTTGGTTGCAACCAAATATGGCTGTAAATTCTTAACGTTCATGTTTATAGGCCGGTTTTGCACTGAAATGTAGTAACTTTTCTTGGAAACACTTAATTTAGATTGATATCTCTGTATCTTTCACACTCCAAGCTTTAACAATGAACACACATAATTTCGTTAAATTCAAATGCAAACATATTAAGCAAAAGTACATATTGAAATTTACTAGATATAAACAGAATCGTTTAAATTTTAAATAAATATGAACATGAATAAGCAAACGGTTATTCTTACTGTTAAATGAGTAATTTCTAATTACCAAATTAAATGTCATTTTAAGAAGAATTAGTTCACTGTTACTCAAATTGATTATCTTAAATACAAATTAATTTCCACTGACGTGCTGGCATTTAACAAATAATGTTCTTAATAAACTGTTCTTAACAAAACTCTCAGACACCATTGTTATAATGACCATGAGGCCTACATTATAAATGACAAATAAAATTGAAACGTTCATATTGTAAAATAAAAACTAATCTGGGGTCAGGGCCTGGGCCACGCTACAGTATGCATGGTGTTTTAACTTACTTCAAAACACTGTTTTTTTGTTTCTGTGGTACGGAATATTGAAGGCTGTAAAATACACTAAAACAAAGTGCGTGAGGATGCCTGACATAATTTACTATAGCAGCAAAACTTTTATTTTGATGTTATATTTGTATTAATTAATTTAGTACTTAGTTTAGTAACTTGTTGGTTTGTGTTAAATTATTTTTGTTTCACTATGGCAAACATTTTTTGATATGTTTAAGAAATTTTTATTGAAATTCACATTAAGATTCTCAAATTTAGTTTACAACTAGGAAAATCAGGGTTAAATAACTGAGAAATGATTTGTATAAAGAAAGGGTATGTGTATGAGAGTATAAGTGTGTGTGTGAGAGTGTATGTGAGAGTGTATATGAGAGTGTCTGTGAGAGTGTCTGAGCGAGTGCCTGTGTGAGTGCCTGTGTGAGAGAGGGTGTGCGAGAGTGGGTGTGTTTGTTGGTGCATGTTTAACCATCCGCCGCTGCATTTGCGTTGTTGGCGATTGCTAAGTCTGAAAGAAATGTGTGACTCTAGAGAGTTTTATTGGAGAGAGAGAGAGAGCATGAGAAGACATGGTTACTCTTCTAGAGTGAACTATACTAGAGTTATCCTTGACCCAGCGAGTGACTGCTAGGAGAGTCATCAAGGAAGAACTCCAGTGCTAGCACAGGGAGTCAATATCAATCATTCATAAAAAAAGAGAAGGCAGATGTCACTCGCCTTATGTTGGATATCAGAGGTCGGTACATAGGTTGTTTCCTGTAAGGAGATATGTGGAACTGTTCAATTTCGCAGGTTGTATTCAAGCATAGACAGGTTACATTACTTGATACAGATATGGGTTTACAACATCTTTTGCATTTGTTTCACAAGATCAGGTTTGGGTTGTGCACTATCTCGTTCAGACATGAGTTGTAACAGGGGTTACAACACTCAGGTTATGACACAAGGTACAGTGACAACAATATTGGTTACAGCAGGCATACGTTGAGAAACACAACTAATTCGACATGGCACATTGAGACCAGATACCAAGAAACTGGCTAAGACACATTGGACCATGAAATACTGGGACAAACATAAGGTCTTACCATTGGCCGAAGTTACATGGTGATCACTCTTGATACCTGAGAATGCTACATTTCCATAGTCTCTCTAAATGACATGGCTCTATGAGCCAATAACTGACTGACAATATGGCTCTGTGGTGATCATTCTCGAGCACTCTTCTCACATTTACCGTATATACTCGTGTATATTGCACACCACGATTTTTGCAACAAGTTACAGGGAAAAAAATTTTTAGTGCCTCGCTAGTATGTAAAAAAACACGGGTAGATGAGCCGGGTGAAACAGCATGAGGGACGCTATGATGGAGGGGTCAAGGAAGGAGGGGGGAAGAAAGGACTGTAGCTGGCAACATACAGCAAGCTTGCCTTTTTTATTTATCCTGGTGTGTTTGAGGGGGTGGGAAAGGAAAAAAAGAATTATGCTCTTTTTTCCTTCCTTCCTTTCCCATGAAAAGATAGCTGGTCACGAGTCAGCAAATATCTTTCCCGGGATGGGGAAGGGGGAAAAAGGAGAACAATGACGCCTTTTTCTTTCTTCCTTCCCCATTGAACGATAGCTTATTATGAGATGTCAAAATTAACTTTTAGGGTTTTAGCAGCCATGGTTACTACAGAGCACGGCAGGAGGGGAAAGGGGGAGAAAAAGAAAAGGAATAGGAGTAATGATGAAGGAACCTAGCCGTGAGAACGTTCCCTCTCTGCCTCCCACAGGTCGGTTTACCACTATAACTTCGGCTTCTTACTTCCCCCCTCCCCACCATCTTGACCTTCCGGCCTTTTTTTTCTCTGCTTTCTACTCTTGACACCCGTCAATTTACGGCTTTAACTTCACCTTCTCACCCCCCCTTCCCCCCCACAACCGGACCACTGACCTTTCTTTCATGTATTTTTTTTCTATTTTCCGTGTATACTACGCACCCCTGAATTTTTATCAGTTGTTTTGGAATAAAAGTGTGTGCTATACATGTGTAAATACGGTACATGGCCTCTCTAAATGATATAGCTTTGTGGCTGATAACTAATTGACAATATGGCAACACAGGCCAGTAAAATACTTGACTAATCAATAGCATCTTGCTAGTGAACTGGAAGTGTGCGTCAACACTTTACAATTTAGTGCATGGAGGCAAGAGAGATACTGACTGAGAAGTAGCTGCTTGAAGAGCATGCCAATTAAAGTTCTCCATACTTCGAGGCTAAGTCATGGACACGCGGGCTTTGCTATCTCACAGAGTCTACCTGGCTAGGATGGTTGTGATGTGGTAGAACGGATTAGGTGTGCCTTATGGCCCATAACCCATAGGTTTGGTGGTGTGAGGGTTTAGGTTTGCCTTATGGGTTACAACTCCTAATTGGTAAGTAGGTATAAAGCCTGGAGGCGTAGGAAGGCGAGTTTAGGTGTGCCTGGCCAGCCCACAACCCTTGGGAAGGAGACAGGAGGGAGGCCTGAAACCAAGCCACTGACAACTCTGCTGCTTGGGCAAAATGTCTGTCTCTTATACCTGCCAGAAGAGAAGAAGTATTAATGGCAAAATAGCCATTAGGCCGCTCGAGGCTGTCTGCTTCTGCAAAGTATGCTGCCCGCACACTTGTAAAATACTCACTCGTGGTTTGAAAATACCCGTATTACATAAACAAATATCCCGACTTAGGTTAATAATACTTGTGTTGTTGTTAAAACACTATAATTAATACATACAAACATTTATATTAATATTAAGACACATTTCAAATAATAACAACGAATATAACAACAACTTATATTTTTCATGACTGTACCTATATTGCTGCACTTTATAGAGTCCCGTGCATGGGGTTGGTAACACTGATGAAGCACTCTGCCATGTTTGTAAACACACTCGGGTACAAGGTTAACAAAGTTAGCTGGCTGTAATTATACATTAAAGTGTAAGTAAATGCTGTTTTAACAATAAAGGTAGCAATATACAATGTTACATGCTAACATATTGAACTAGTATGAAAATGAATGGCAACGCAGTGGTAGGCAATGTGTGGGCGAAGGTTAGTGCTTTTAAGTTCAAATATGTAAGTGTTAAAAATCAGGGGTGAGCATTAACGTAATTTACAACTAGATGCAATGGGGATGCGTTAATGCATGTGTGCCTGCATGCATGCAAGCACATGGGTGTGCATGTGCATATGTGTGTGGTCACGCGCATGTGCATGTTGGTGTGGGCGCACGTGCACTTTAAGTTGTTGGTGACATGTCATTCTTGAGGATGCCCCAAACTGAAACTTAACTGTCCAGTACTTACAGGATGGTACTTGTGGAAAGAAAACATCTACACATAGTAAAACATACACATTTCCTTATGCTAAAGTGTGGTCACAATGTTTGCCAGCTGGACTTCATCAGGCTGCAAGCGAAGGTACTGTGATACATATTTATTTATTTATTTATTTATTTATTTATTTATTTATTTATTTATTTATTTATTCTGAATGTTGTGGGTGGGGGGGTCCAATCTTTAAAAGAATTTCTTCATTGCACAGTTGTGTGAAAGAAAATATAATGAATAAAATTACTCAGTGTATTCAAGTTCCTATAATGTTGGCAGGGGCTGGCAAGTGGACATCAGTAAGTATACTAGACCCTCCCACCCCTTTATTTTACGAGTACTTATGGTTTCATTCATCAGATTTGTAAAATCGCTACCTTTGTAAAGACAATAGGGGCCTGTTCCCCCCTCTAAATCCCCCAAATACCATTATAAATTTTTTAATTGTATTTTTTCTGCTGTGTGCTTCTGGACGGGTCCCGATTTTCATACCATTGTGCAGGAAAATCAGAAGTGTATTTTTCAAAACGTTAATTTATATCAATAGCCAGATGCCATCCTATCAAAAGCGTACCTCTGGACGGTAGATATGACTATTGCTTGTCCCAAAAACAAAAAGAGAAAACCGAGTTCCCAAGTGCCTTCTAGCATTTGCTGAGACACCTTTTTAATTTTTTTTTGCAGAATACCAGGCACTATATAAATAAAACAATTTGAACCTGTAGACAAAAGTATTCATAACAATAAAATACTATAGCTGAAATTGGTAACTGTAATCTCCCTTTGTCACCAAAATAAATTTTAATGCACTGGTGCGCATGTACTAGGCATGCATGCTGACAGTAACCAACACAACATCTGTATGTAAATAATTAACTAGAGTAAGAAGGGAAAGCAGATATATTTATTCATTTCACTGTTTTATATAACTTCGGCACTAACCAAAATATTGTCAAATTAATCCCTCAGACTTTGAAATTAAGTAAATCAGTAAAAAACGCATGAGTGATTGTACACGAACATAGGAAGAAGTAGCACGCAGGGCGGATTGATAATGCAACTGTATGACCATTCACAAGATGGCTGACAGCACAACTGTACAACATTTCACAAAATGCCTGATAGATACAGTGGAGCACCCAGTATCTGGAATGATAGGGACTTCGGCTATTCCGGGTAGCAGGAGTTCACACTAATAGGCCCGCTAATTAAAAAAAAAAAAAAATTGTGAACATACTGTAGCTGAGCTTAGACGTAGCAACACCGCTCTCCCGAACGGCTGCTACTATGCTTGGCAACATAATAAGTTGGAGGGGGTAGGGTGTTGACAGCTGCATCTGGTGGTGTGTAGTGACCTTGCCACGGGTGCGCTTGAACTATTATGGCCGGTGCCAGCAGATATGTTGGCGTGTGAGTCAGCATTATCAGTGTCTTCTCCTAATCTCCTTTACTTTCCTCGGCCCCGCTGACCTCCGCACCTCATGCTGGGAAGCGCCAAATTATTCGTTCGGCATAGTACGTGACCTTGCATAGGGTACGCAACAGCTACGCGACTCTGAAAACATTTAGTCCACGCTGAAGCAAGCTAACATAGGAGAGACGTTTGACTTTAAAAAACTTGTGTTACAGTTACGTAAATTACACACAGTACGTACAGTGGCTGTATTCACATTAACGATGAACTGATTCAATTACCGATTAACTTTAATCGTACGATTATCCGTTTTCGGTAATTAATCGTTATCTGCAATTATTGTAAACGATTAACAGGTCCAGCATGAAAAAAAAATTAAACAAATTAAGAAATAGCCTACACTTTACGCTAGCGCTAATGTTTTGATGTTTGCGTCCAGGAAAAAAAATATAACAGTGAATATGGAACGGAAATACCTTTAATACGAAAGTAATTCCACGGTCTCATAAAATAATGTTTATGTTTCACACACTTTTAATTTCTTGAAGCAACTTATCAAAGCTACATGTGTTTGGTAAACGTAATTATGAGTAAAATTTATTTTTTTGGGAAATTACTTTTCTAATTCCATCAGATTTTAACATTTGCATTTACGAACATTTGAGAATGGCTTTGTGTATTTTCCACATAACCGTTTCGTGTTTCGCCATTACCTCACATCAAATATGGCAGACAAACAAGCTACAAGCACTTGTTTGTTTAGTGCCATGATGTCACACGCACACATTTAAAGTGTTTGGTGCGCTGTAAGTGCGAGTCCAGTGCAGTCGACGAGATACCATGTCAAGGCCGAGTAAAACAAACACGTGTGGTGAAATGAGCCGAAATATAAACTATGTATGTTGGCGACCATGATTGAAGTTGTATTTATTTATTAATAGCGGTGGGAGTGTATTTGCATGTATATTATGTTTTTTATTATTTTTGTGTAGGCTTAAAATAGGTAATTGGTAATATACATCAATATTATTAATCGGTTAAGAACATAATCGGTTGCATTAGATTTTTTTATGCAATCGGTGATCGTAATCAGTAATCGGTTTTTCCATATCGGCTCATCCCTAATTCACATGTCGCATAAATAAAATACAAAATTATTAACACTTGTTACAGTTAGGTACATTACATACAGCACTTACAGTGACTTACTGTAGGCTACACATGTCCCGCAAATAAAAATTAAATATGTCTTAACACTTGGATAAAATGCATGAAAATATCAATGTATAGGGTCTGACTGTATCTATGAGTAAACAAATTCACATCAATTGAAATTCGCATAACCAAAAAACTAATTAAATGCCTAATTAAAATGCCACACTACGTCTAAGACAGGAAAAGTTTAAGTTAATCATTGTCACTCTGAACGTAATTTTTTACGTTTGTGCCACTGGTACCCGGTGTTGGATCATCTTCGTTCTCACTGGTAGTTGAAGCAGGGATGGAAACAGGAGCTTTTTTGAACATATCACTTATGCGTTGTTGCCGCACACGTTTGTGCTTCTCATCTGTCAGTTGTTTTCGAAGCATATACAAATGCATTATTTGCTGGTCGGTGATGTAACTTCGTTACTCTTGGCCAGCTATTAGTCGTTCGATGTGGTGAAGGCGCTCATATTGTGAGATTTTCTCCTTTGGTTCGTCTTCATCGCTACTGTTTTCATCATTTCCATCTCCTTTGTTATTTTTAACAGAGTCCAATATCTCTTGATCGGAAAAGTGATGCACCACAGGAACAGTATCATCCACACTGAACTATTCTACAATGTTTTGTTCTTACAATTGTAAGTCCGTTAGTTCTGGATTTGTTACGTTCTTGGCATACTCCAGCAGTTCGTTCACATTTTTTTTTGTTCAAAACCTTTGAAGTCGGTTTCATTTCCCACGTTGTCATCATCAACCACGTCACGATAAATCAAAGTAGGCCACAATTTAAACGATGCCTTGTGAAATGTGGATGTAGGCATGTTGTCCCATGCACGTGCTAGTGCCCAAATCACATCATTTATGGTGTATGCCTTCTTAATTTCAGAGATTGTTTTGCCGCTGTTCAGATCAGATGAAAAGTGTTTCATCAACTCCGTGCGGTAACAGCATTTTAGGGAGCACAATATTCCCTGATCTTGTGGTTGGATGAGTGCAGTGCAGTTAGGGGGCAGGTACATGACAGAAACATTATCCCTGTCTAGTGTTTCAGCTGCGGGATGCGCGGAGCAGTTGTCTAGCACAAGGACAATCTTGCAGGCCTATCTTGTTACAGTGTTGCTGGCTCTGGTGCACAAATCTGTCAAACCACTCAGTGGTTATTTCAAATGTTATCCACACAGTTTTTGTAGCTCAGTATTCAAAGGGTAACACTTTAACACCTTTTAGCGCCCTAGGGCACAAGCTTTTCTCAGTTACGAGTAGCTTCAGCTTCTGAGTACCGGCAGCATTTGAACATCCAAGCATGGTCAATCTGTCTTTAGAGTCTTTCATCCCGCTGTGAGGATTTTCTGCAGTGCACAGCGTACTTCGAGGCATGCATCGCCAGTACAAAGCAGTCTCATCCGCGTTGTAAACTTGGTCTGCTGTGAGGTTATTGTCCGACACATATTCCGCGAACTCAACAACAAACTTCTCCGTTGCCGCTGTATCTGCAGAAAGCTTTTCTCCCCTAACTTTGAAAAAAAGAAATTCCATGACGTTTCTTGAATTTATGAAGCCACCCTGATGAAAAGTCACAATCGTATGTTGGATTCAGTTAGGCATTGAACATCTTTGCCTGTTCCATCAGCATCAGTCCTGAAATGCTAACTCCTTCACGTCGCCGCACACGAAACCACTGAATAAGAGCGGTATCAAGGTTACCACATTTACTACCCTGTTTTCAGTTTCTTTCTTCGTGTCGCTGTCGGAGTAAAACTTACACAGTTCATTCTTCTGTTTCTTTATATCGTAAATCGTTGAAATGCAGACATCATACGATTGGCTGACATTTTTAATAGAAGTGCCAGCATCCAGTTTCTTGAGAATCTCGACCTTTTCTTTAATTGTGAGAACTTTTTTCTTTCGTTTACTTCTCTCTCCCCTATACTTGGAAGTTTTTAGTTTTGAAGACATTACGTGTCTGCAGATACGTACAGACTAGCGAAGCAGATATCACATCACAAGCAGTCACACTACACCACTCCCCCCCCCCCTCATACCACCTGTGTTATCGGTGCACGCACAGCGTGTCTAGACGGGATGTAAATTGTGCAAACAAGAGGAATTTAATGCTGCCGTATTTTTTTTTACACACGCAAGAGTGACACTGAACAAACACTACACGCACATGTGCAGATTGTCTAAACGGGCGTAAACTGCGCCAATAATGGGAATTTAATGCCTCAGTAATAATAAATATCAAAAAAATTTTACCTCACCTTAGAAAATATCCGGATAGTAAGAGTTCCGGATAGTAGAATTCCAGTTATGGAATACTCTACTGTAGTGCCATTACAGCACATATACTGATGGTCAACCTGACGAAAACACAATTTTATGATGTCCTTACCTAAAATCTTCGAAAATTGCATATTTAAGTGTTTGCAAGAAATCGCTCACTGTCAGTATATTGCTTGAAAATAAATTAACAGTTTTGGGAGTATGCAAAAATGAATGTCTAATTAATTTCTAAAAAATTGCTATGGCTGTGAAAAAGTTTCTAGATATGGCTGATAATTAGCACGATTATTTCCTTTCAAGTGATATGAAATGCACATTTTATGAAACATAATGTTACTTTCGCTTCATTATTGACTGGGGTTGTATAAGAATGTAAACTGTAGTGGACGTTCATTGTCTGAGTTAGGCGAGAAAGATAGTAGATATGATGATGTGAAGAAATAGCCTAGGAAGGGAGTACATACTTCAGTTATATGAACGTTTGCGCATGTGCTGAAACAATGTGACTATGCACTGCATCCATTTAAGCCCTAATACATTGAAGTAAAGGCAGAGGGAGTGGGCTGGCTTGGCTCGGGCGGCATGCTGCCCAACATTGCTACATTTTTTATAGTGGATTTTCAAAATTTTTGTTTTGTTTTTAATGGTATCATGACCTGCTAAGAAATAACGCCAACTCTGCATCCGATATTTTACCACAGTGAATTACCTAATAATGTGTGTATTTTTAAACTATTTTCAATGTGATTTCACAATTTTTTTCACAGTATTTTGTTATTTTTTGAGGGTTCCTGAGAATATATTTGTAAAATCATTCCAAGGTTTGTAAAATACGGGTTCTAGTGTACCCTAGTATGACTAGTGAGAGTTGAAGACCTTGGTGCAAAGTGGGGATAAGTAAAAACTATTTTTCAATACAGGTGAAGTACGGTATGTATTAACAACTTTGTTGGTGGGTAAAGGTGGTACGTAGAACCCCGATTTAACGAAATGCCATGGGACACGAAA